>MU187525.1:10979-73228 GCA_016904865.1 Pissodes strobi | reverse complement strand
ACTTCAAATTGAGAATGTAATATAACGAGCAGTAGATGTAACAAAACTGAGCTTACAAAAATTGTGAATAATAGGAAGAATGCATAATTTTAACTTACAGGGAAAAATTTAAATACTGACCATTTAATTTACTTGTTCATGAAAAAAAATACTGCCTGGATGAATATGTCAACACATCAAAATGAAAATACCAATAATCCAAAAAATGAAACATACAAACTAAAAAAAAATCGCACCATATTGCATTGCCAAGTTAATGTAATTGTAACGATATGTTTGAATGCTTAAATGCAGTGGCGGCTCCTGGGTCTATAAAGTGGGAGGGCGCATGGGTAGAAAGCAGGGAAATGCTCGCCGCCGCGCCGCGCCGCGCCTGGGGCTAACCGAAAATTTTCGGGGTGCCACGCCCAACAGTCGTTAAAATCGTGGGGTCCCTTGTGACCAATATATATTTATATTTAAGAATAAGAAGAATTTAGAAAAAACGAATAAAAAAACAAACATGACGATGAATGTTATTTACATTAAATCAAACCAGTTTTTCCATAGATATAAGATTTCAATTAAGAATTATAATTATGTAATTGTGATAAGCATATAGTTATTTCGTTTTTAAATATAAATATATAAAATATTTTAATAGTTTCCTACTAAATTTTTAATAATTAACAACAAACACTACCGACAGCATTAACAGCATCCTTCCCCGCTTGACCGTCTGTTATTAATTATATAAGTCCGAAAAACGGCAAACGTAAATCGAGCCGAATATGGAACTACTTGACTGACCCAAAATACCCAAATCAAGTGCATTCCTTATTCTTTACCGCCCGTCGGCCAGCATCGACAATTTGTCTAATAGGAAGCCACTCATCCACGAAGACTTATCATATGCGTTTTCCCGTTTAAGATATCTAATTAAATTCCATTGTTTTTCCCGTAAAAGTTTTTTTATAACTAAATCAGGAGTAGGCCTCCCCAATTGCTTGACACATTTAAAATATATACCACTGATGAATTAATTTTAACAAAATAATTTGCCATTAATTCCTATTAAACAAACACTAAACAAAAATAAAATGGTTCAAAGTACTTATTCGGAATTACCTATAGTCGCCTTCCACTTAACGAGGCGGGTCCTGATCTCCGAATCAAATCAATAAAACCAGTTTATATGTCTGTTTTTTTTCCAAACAACAAGGGTGAATAAGCCTATCGATAGGCGATGGAAAAGAAACAGACATATAAACTTATTTTATTGATTTGATTCGGAGATCAGGACCAGCCTCGTTAAGTGGAAGGTGACTATACTTGAGTTTAGCATCGTCATTATATTCTCTAATCGCAAAATTTCAATCAAAACAAACGCCACATGCGGTGAAAATCACAGATCAAGGGGAAACCGACAAGTGGACACAATACAATTGTGCGCCAATCGGCCATTCTAGGCGGCGCGGCGCTGAAACCGGCCGTCGCCATAGCAACCTCGTAAACAAAATAGAATACGTGTGCGTATGTTAGTAAATTGTTCTAGTATTTTAGTAGAGAATTAGATAATGGTAATGCTAAATATGCTGAAAAATGTACATATAATTATTAATATTATTATTGGCATAATAGGGATAGGTGTTTTAAAATTTTATGATTTTTTATGGAATTTTTGGGGCGCACGTGCTCCTGTGCCACTGCTTAAATGACGATTATATAATAAAATTAGCAAGAACAAAAATGCTTAATCAGTCTCGTCAGTATTGTCAGTCAGAACTAAAGTCAGAGATATTGTCTTCGTCGTCGTCGTCGTCTTCGTCAGTCGTAGTTACAAGTGGCGGAATGTCAGAGGCATCACACACTCGTATTGCCTCCCAAACATCTTGAATTATCTTTTCTGTATGAATAACATATTTTTTTGCAAATGATCTATAGAAATTTCGTTTATTACCCTTTCCCATGTAGCCATCACTTCTGGAGGTGACCTCTTAAGATTGGAAATATATTGATCGTATTTTCGTTTACATTCCGACCATACTATTTCAATTGCATTAAACTGGCAATGGTATGGTGGCAGTCTCAAAATTTTGTGTCCTAAAGGTTTAAAATATCCATCGAGGAAGAATTTCTTTCACTAGTGCAGTTTCTGCGTGCTATACTCCATATTTGATCTTTCATGGCCTTTTCTGGAAAGTCAATATTCTTTTTCTTAACTAAAACAGAGTTTTATCCACAATACCTAAACAGAATTTTAGCAGTCGACGCGCGTTTCGCTGACCATGTTAGCATCATCAGGAGATGATTAAAACTAAAATTAAAATCTACCTAACTCTCTTTTATACTACTGTTTGCTTAATCAAGCGGAACTAAAAAGAACCAATCCTGGAATCCCACTAGTCACGCTTGATCAACCAATACAATGGACTATAGGGAATAGGCCCTCTATCTCTATTTAAACTATTCTTACATTTAATAATTTCCATACTTTCATATGCGTCTAATAATCTATCAGTTATATTCTGAATCAATTTTAAATTTTTTATTGTTATTCTATGATTATTATCAAAAGCATGCTCGGGAACACTTGATTTTTCTGTTCTACCATACTTTCAATAAGCTATATGTTCTTTGAATCGCGTTTGTATAGATCGTCTAGTTTGCCCAACATATTTTAGGTTACAATCCATACATCCAATTTCATATATTCCACTTCTTTCTAATATTTCAATTTTATCCTTTGGACCCCCTAATAATTTCCTATTGTTAAACTGAGACTGGTATACTAATTTTAAACCTCCTTAAAAATTTTTTTGGAGTCCTCTAGTATACTGAGGATTATACGGTATCGAAACATATTTTGTATTTTCATCCTGATTAACGAAAGAAGTGGAATCACGAATGGTCTTTTTAAACAAATGCCTATTAATTAGTTTATTTATTAAGTTAGTATTAAAACCATTGACTTTCGCTATATTCCTAATTGTTTCCTTTTCATTATTAAATCTTTCTCTGCTAAGAGGAAAGTTAACCAAACGGTGTACTAAAAAATTAAAGCTGGCCATTTTATGTTGGTCGCAGTGGAAGGAGTCATTAGAAATATATCGGTTAGTGGCAGTATTTTTTCTGTAAATATCAAATTCTAGTGTGTTGTTATCATTCCTAATCACTAAAGTATCCAAAAATGGTAGCTTGCCATTGTTCTCGACTTCAGAAGTAAATTTAATGGTGGGGAAACGGTTGTTTAGTTTTGTGACAAAATCTTCAATATTATCGGTTTTTGTGCCGAAAATCGCGAAAATGTCATCCACATACCTGTACCATACCCTTGGAAAATATTCGAACTCCTGGCTGATTTCATTTTCAAATTTACTCATGAAAAGATTAGCTAAAAACGGCGATAAACAGTTGCCGATTGCCGTACCTTCAAGTTGTTGGTAATAGTTATTTTTATATTGAAAATAATTTTGATCCATGCAAAGTTTGGTTAAAGTTAAATATTCTTGTTTGACTTCGTTAACAAAACTATTCATCTCAAGTAATTCACCAAGGTATTGCAAGGTCTGTGGGATTGGTACACTAGGGAACAATGAGCTAACATCAAACGAGATTAAAATTTCACCTTCATTAAGAATCGTATCTTTAATTTTGTTTATGAAATCTAAGGAATTTAGTACTACTGAATTCTGTTGTTTTATAGGCAAATTTTCAAACTGGTTTGCTAGCCACTTGGATATATTATAAGTTGGCGATCCTATTGCCGAGACTATGGGGCGCATTGCCTTCCCAGGTTTATGAATCTTGGGAAGACAATATAGTTTCGGCATAGTAGGATTACTCACAGATAATTTGTATCTAATTTGATCAGAAATAAGGTTGCTACATTTCTTCAAAGTATTTTTAACTTGTGTTACCATCTTAGATAATGGATTCCTTGAGAATCTGTTATAGGGCCCGGATTCGATTAAATTATCAACCCGTTGAAAATATTCGCTTTTGTCTAATATAACAACCTTATTACCTTTGTCAGCTTTTAGGTAGAAAACATCTTTTTCCTTCAATCTCTTAATTAAACTTTTTCCTTTTCCAGGTCGAGGGTTAACATTATTATTAATTACATTTTTTGAGATTTGATTTCTGCATGCTTCTCTAACAAATCCTTTAGTACAGTCAGGAAGATGTTGAATAGAGCTTTCTATATTACCTACCATATCAAGTAAGTTATCCTTTGGTGGAGGCAATGCAAAATTCAGACCCTTGTTTAAAAGATCTAATTCAGCTTTATCAAAAAATTGAGAAGATAGGTTTTCCACAATGTTTACGACTTCCTGAGAACTATCAGACTTAGGTTTCATTTTCCTGAGTTTTTGATTGACAGATGACATTTTCTTGATGTATTTTGTATCAATTACTAAAAACGTTTTTCTCTGGAACTCGTACCATTCTTCATGTTCAATATTTGTTAATCTAAATGTTAGTTTTTTATAAAGTCTGTATGCTTCTAATTCAAACACACTTCGTTTACTGTACACATTTTTTATTTCTAAATCCAACCACTTTTGTCTGGCAAAAGAAAGTACTTTTTCTGTAACAGGAGAAGATTTAGGTAAAATAATTTTAATAAAATTTGGGAAAACATTAAATTTTTTACAAGACTTTAAAAACCAAATATCTGCACTCACTAGCCTAATCTTAGTAGAAAACTTACGATAAAGGTTAAGTTCCGCTGACCGTGAAGCCATCTCAACTACGTTGGGGGTTTGGAACCTTCGGCAACATGCACTAAAACAGAGTTTTATCCACAATACCGAAACAGAATTTTAGCACTCATATGCGTCTAATAATCTCCTATCAGTTATATTATGAATTAATTTTAAATTTTTAATTGTTATTCTATGATTATTATCAAAAGCATGCTCGGCAACACTTGATTTTTCTGTTTTACCATACTTTAAATGGCCTATATGTTCTTTGAATCTCGTTTGTATAGATCGTCTAGTTTGCCCAACATATTTTAGGTTACAATCCATACATCCAATTTCATATATTCCACTTCTTTCTAATATTTCAATTTTATCCTTTGGACTACCTAATAATTTCTTAATGTTAAACTGAGACCGGTATACTAATTTTAAACCTACTTCCTTAAAAACTTTTTGGAGCCCTCTAGTATACTGAGGATTATACGGTATCGAAACATATTTTGTATTTTCATCCTGATTAACGAAAGAAGTGGAATCACGAATGGTCTTTTTAAACAAATGCCTATTAATTAGTTTATTTATTAAGTTAGTATTAAAACCATTGACTTTCGCTTTATTCCTAATTGTTTCCTTTTCATTATTAAATCTTTCTCTGCTAAGAGGAAAGTTAACCAAACGGTGTACTAAAAAATTAAAGCTGGCCATTTTATGTTGGTCGCGAAACAGAATTTTAGCACTCGACGCGCGTTTCGCTAACTATGTTAACATCATCAGGAGATGATTAAAACTAAAATTAAAATCTACCTAACTCTCTTTTATACTACTGTTTGCTTAATCAAGCGGGACTAAAAAGAACCAATCCTGGAATACCACTAGTCACGCTTGATCAACTAATACAATGGACTATAGCGAATAGGCCCTCTATCTCTATTTAAACTATTCTTACATTTAATAATTTCCATACTTTCATATGCGTCTAATAATCTCCTATCAGTTATATTATGAATTAATTTTAAATTTTTAATTGTTATTCTATGATTATTATCAAAAGCATGCTCGGCAACACTTGATTTTTCTGTTCTACCATACTTTAAATGAGCTATATGTTCTTTGAATCTCGTTTGTATAGATGGTCTAGTTTGCCCAACATATTTTAGATTACAATCCATACATCAAATTTCATATATTCCACTTCTTTCTAATATTTCAATTTTACCCTTTGGACTACCTAATAATTTCTTAATGTTAAACTGAGGCTGGTATACTAATTTTAAACCTACTTCCTTAAAAACTTTTTGGAGCCCTCTAGTATACTGAGGATTATACGGTATCGAAACATATTTTGTATTTTCATCCTGATTAACGAAAGAAGTGGAATCACGAATGGCCTTTTTAAACAACTGCCTATTAATTAGTTTATTTATTAAGTTAGTATTAAAACCATTGACTTTCGCTATATTCCTAATTGTTTCCTTTTCATTATTAAATATTTCTCTGCTAAGAGGAAAGTTAACCAAACGGTGTACTAAAAAATTAAAGCTGGCCATTTTATGTGATTAAAGTGTAGATGTCACCAAGATAATTCCACAGAAGTAAACCTTATTTTTGTTAGAAGGCAACAGAATAAAAATTGTTTATTTGAAATTTCTAATGTTTTATTTTGCGCTTTTTAACCACTACTGCACTCGAAAAAAAAACTTCAATAAGCATGCTCCTTACCCATACACCCTGAGTATGTTTCAGTTTAAATTTTTAGTAAATTGAAGTAATAATTTAAAGAAAAGTGCATTTATAGTTTATTGTAACAAAATGGCTTTTTATTTGAATTCTAGTAATTATAATATGGCAATTGAAATTATATTTTAACAAATCAAAGTTTATCTTAACAAATTGCCTTTTCTCATAACAACATAAAAAATATTCGAAATCATTCTACCAGAACATAAATTTAAGATAATTGATAAGTAATGTTCCATGCACATAGTACATAGAGTCAAAATCCCTCATTTTATGATTTTTTTTAACGAAAGAAAAAATAAAAAATCATTTGGATTGTTTGGGAGGTACGGCGCTTTATAAGGTCTCTGATAAATTCACAGCGGAACAAAACTACGAGCTTCATAATCTGCATAATAATCCTTAAATACGTCAAATTAATATTTTCCATTCCTAGGTTATATATTGCTTATATTGCTTCGCTGCGATTTTTTGAGATATCGGCGAGGGGACTTTGAGGGCCATAGCTTCCAAACTGTCCCATTAGACCTACTTTTTGATTTTTTTTTTGTACTTTTATAAGCTGATGGAAATATGACACATGAAGTATAAGATACAAATATGACACAGACGGAAGTATGGAGATTTAAAGGGCACCAGTTTTTATTTAAACAAAAAATCTAAAAAGATAACAACATATTTTTACCTTCATTATTTTTTCTTGAATCCGCGTGCTTGGTGTCATCTTGCCAACTACTACGAAATGATCTCTTTTTGTTATTTGATTTTTCCCACTTAATGCCTATACTTTTGATCCATCTTCTTAAGCAGTCGATGTAAAACTCAAAATATTGAATTTTTTCCCTGAACTTTTGCCTTATTGTTGCCAATAACATATTCTTTTCGGTAACAATAATTGCATATACGGTTTTCTGCTATTTTTGAGTTATATAGAATTTTTTTATATAGTCACATTTTAGTGTCCTTAGTGATTGCAAATACACTGGCGTGCTTTTTTTTTTCAGCGAAACAAACTTACGGAACCTTCATTTTTTGACTACGCAAGTGTGTAGTGGCTTAAACGATACGAAAATAACCTAAACTAACCATACTAACCCATACTAACTAAAGCTAATCCAAACTAACCAAAGCAAGCGCCTAGACTTGCGTGAAGAAAGGCTTGGGCGTCACGCAAGTGCGTACCGGCTTAAACGAGACAAAACTTGGGTTAGTTTGGGTTAGTTCTAACCCAAACTAACCCAAACTAACCCAAACTAACCAAAGCAAACCTAAACTAATCAAAGCTAACCTAAGCTAACCGAAATTGTTTCGCCTAGGCTTACGTACGCAAATGCGTAGTGGCTTAAACGAAACGAAACTAACCAAAGCTAACCCAAACTAACCAAAGCTAACTTACACTAATCGAAACTAACTAAAGCTAACCCCAACTAACCAATGCAATCCATATTATTTTTTAAATTCTTCTTACAAAAAAAACGCAATTTCTCTTCTCCGCCAGTATATTTGCAATCCCTAAGGATTCTAGAATATTTTTTTTTCCATGTAATCCAAAAATAGCGGAAAACCGTATAACAATAGTTACCTTGTTTTCTGGCGTACATTGAATAAATGGTCTCCCGAATAATATTTTTCAAATATTTTGTAATTTTCGTCTTTTGCTTAGAAGACATACTGGAAACGTAATCCTGGTCTGATTTTATCCCATTCTTCTCTATATTTGCGACCGTTGTTGGGCTCAATTTTGTTGTATCTGCGGCTCACTGTGCATTCACAATTTGAAGTGCGAGTCCGTTTCGGACTGTTCCTTTTCCAGCTGAAAAAAAGCCAATATATTTAAAATTATCAGCTGAATCTTATCTATTATGTCTTTTTCTCGGCATTATTTAAAACTTTTCGAAATAACTTTCGACAAGAAGTTGACAAACCAATGTTTTTGATTGTCAGTGACGGATACTTCACATAACCAAGTATATACAAAATAAATAATCATCGGACACCATTTTTTTTTCAAAAGTTTGTTGTCACCGCCGCCGTTTGGAATATACTAAACAAAGATAAACAAAAATTACGTCATTACAACTGGGTATAATTCCGACTTTAGCTACCTTTCGAAACTTTCTTAAAACAAGCGGGACAGGAATTAGAAAGAAAACGAACTTCAGTTGTATTGTCAACTTAGCAAATATGTTATGGTTATGGATTGCCCTTTGTTAACTTAGATTAACCTAATAATTCCTAACTAACTTGTTACTAGATACCATAGCATGCGTGCAGTACCGGTGAGAAATTACTTGTGGTCGCGGTATCAAGCGATATGAAACAGTACAGCAATAGTGACTCATCTAATTAGAGTTACGGTACAAGCGGGTTCAATCACCATGCAAACTGTAATGGCCCAGTAACAGTAACTGATGGGACTGAAAAAACAAAGTACCAGCATGTAATGTATAAAGAGAGAGATATTATAAAGATAGAGACTCGTCGGACTGAAAAACCAAAGCACGGTAGCAGCGAAGGCGGACAAGACAGGCGACAGCGATGGCGATAGTCTTTGGTGAAGCAATCTTGTCCGCTGGTCGCTTGCGCCTATTTGTTCGAGATCCCGGGCGTGTTCTGACTATTCAGGGCGATGCGACGCCGTTTTGTTAACTCGGTAAGTGGTGGGGATCGCGTCATGGCCGGCCGTTATGTGGGGGACTCCCCTCGCATGATTCAAAGCAGTTGATGCCAGCGTGCTACCGGTACTATGAATGAAGACGCGACGAATGCGAAACATGTGAAAACCGATTTCCCGGCGTTTCACAACGAAATACTACAAAACCAAAACCTATGGGTTTATGTTTGAATTTACGAAAAATAATGATGTCGCTAGCCCGTAAAATATAGCAACATTGTTACATTAAAATAAGTTAGGGACTGTTTTCACCACCAACCAAGGAAAAGATACGGTTTATTGTATTGATGCTTGCTTATACATATACAAAACCAGTAAAAACACTATACCTTGGGACGGAAATAATAGTCAGTGACGTTAGTCACTAATTCGGAAACAGACCAACGTGAGCGGCTTAAAGTAATATTTCATATTTAACAATAAATCTGGTATGAAATGCTCGCAAAATGCCGCTTGTTCTAAATGCGGACACAGCGTTCCAGCACAAAAGGTACACCGCTGCCAAATTCATTGCGGCCCGTATCCGCGCGTTACGCGGAGCATTTGAAACAGCTGTATTTTAGCAGAGGTTCGCGATCGACGGTCCTAAATGTACTGATATTTTACGACCGTCGGGCGGAGGTTGCAACAGTAAACGAGCATGTACCCTGTGAGAGATCTGTTGCATAGTCGCGCTTGCGGGTTTAGGTTATCGTTTTGTTTTAACATTGAAAACGTTTTTGTTTTCCTAAATAGGGCCTCAAATCGTGAAAACGTGCATGCTACATTTGCCACACATAACGTCGTACGCGTGAGAGATCGTGTTAGCTTGTTTATTTAAACTTAAATTGATTGTAACTTATCGAAATCAGTTCTAATGACTAAAATAAATTGAAATTAACTGAAACTAACCGAAAGTGTATTGAACGACTATCCAAAACTAACGAAAAGCACCAAAACGGGCTACGTATCGAAATAGATTTAAAATATTGAAGTAAGTTAAAACTAACCCAAATTAACCGAATTTTGGTGACTAACCAAAACTAACCAAAAACATTAAAATTGCTTATAACGTATCGGAACCGGTTCAAATTACTAAAATAAATTGGAACTAACTGAAAGTAACTGAAAGATGTTTGAATGACTAACCAAAAATAACTAAAGGCACCAAAACGGGCTAAAACATATCAAAATAGATTAAAAAGATTGAAGTAAGTTAAAACTTACCCAAGTTAACCGAATTTAGGTGACTAACCAAAACTAACCAAAAGCATTATAATTGCTTATGACATATCGAAAGGCGATTGAATGTCTAATCAAAACTAACCAAAAGTAGCTAAGAGCACCAAAACGGGTAAAACATATCGAAATAGATTAAAAATATTGAAGTAAGTTAAAATTAACCCAAATTAGCCGAATTTTGGCGACTAACTAAAACTAACCAAAACATTAAAATTGCTTATAACGTACCGGAACCGGTTCAAATGACTAAGATATATTAAAACTAACTGAACTTTACTGAGACTTGACTGAACGACTAACCAATAGTAGGTAACTAAAAGCATCAAAACGGGCTAAAACGCATCGAAATAGATTTAAAATATTGTAGTAAGTTAAAACTAGCTTAAATTAACCGAATTTTGGTGACTAACCAAAAACCCTAAAATTGGTTATAGTGTAACGGAACTGGTCCAAATGATTAAAATAAATTAAAATTAACTTAAATTAACCGAAAGTTGATTGAACGACTAACCAAAACGGACCAAAAGTAACCAAAGACATCAAAAGGGGCTAAAACAAGTTGAAACTAACAATTAACTGAATTTTGGCGACTAACTAAAGTTAACCAAAAACATCAAAATTGGATATGACGTATCGGATCCGGTTCAAATGACTAAAATAAATTAAAACTAACTAAAATTAACCAAAAGATGTTGAACCAAAATTAATCAAGAGTAACCAAAATGGGCTAAGGCGTATCGGAACAGATTAAGAATAAAATAAATAACTAACCCAAATTAACCGAATATTTTGCGACGATCCGATCTATCGGAACCGGTTCAAATGGCTCAAATAAATTGGAACTTACTGAAAGTAACCGAAAATTGATTGAATAACCAACCCAAGCTAACCAAAAGTAACTAAAAGCATCAAAACGGGCTAAAACGTATCGAAAAAATTAAAAATATTGAAGTAAGTTGAAACTAATTCAAATTAACCTTATTTTGGTGACTAACCAAAAACACTAAAATTGGTTATAACGTTTTGGAACCGGTTCAAATAACTAAAATAAATCTAAACTAACTGAAATTAGCCGAAAGTGAACGACTAACCAAAAGTAACCAAAAGCACCAAGACGGGCTAAAACATATCAGAACAGATTAAAAATATTAAGCTTATAAGGTGAAACGAACTTGAATTAACCGAATTTTGCCGACTATCTAAAATTAACCATAACGTATCGGAACCGGTTCAAATTACTAAAATAATGTAAAACTAACTAAAGCTAACCGAAAGCTGATTGAATGACTAACCAAAACTAATCACACAAGTGTAACCAAAAGCACCAAAACGGACTAAACCGTATCGGAATAGATTGCAAAAATTAAAGTAAGTTAAAACGAACCGAATTTTTGCAGCTAACCAAAACTAACCAAAAAAATTTAATTTGATTATAACCTATCGGAGTCAGTTCAAATGACTAAAAAAATTGAGCGAGTTTGGTAGTAGTCGAGACACCGATGTGTAAACATTTCCGACATCGGTTGTAAAAAAACAACAGCAGCACGTTGTGTTCCCGAGCGGTCACCAATCCAAGTACTCACCCCGCCCGACGTTGCTTAACTTCGTGATCGGACAAGAACTGGCATTTATAACTTGCTATGGTCATTGCTTGTACGTTTTAGCTTGGTCATAGAATAAAAATTAGGTTTAATAACCAAGTTTAAAATAATAAAAAATCAACGCGAACGAAGCCTCGGGTAAATGCTAAAAGTGTCCTATGTTCTTTACTATACTCTTGAAAATATCTGTACAAAATTTCATGATGATCGGAACAGTTTGTGCGTGAAAGCTTAGGAAACAAACAAACAAACACATTCGCATCTGTAATATTAGTTAGAATTATTTTATAATACTTACTGGCTGCTTCGGAGTGGATTAATTCACTGCACAAATTCGACACGATAATCTAATGCCATCAGGAATAACATCAATATATGGACCCAGCTTATTTACCTAGTAATCGTGGGCCGACATCCTTAGATTTGGGAAAGTCAATAATCAAGTTTTGCAAATTTTAGAAGAGGGCTATGACTCAATATTGTTTTAAACGTCTGGGCATCTGAATACTTTTGATAGTTCGTTTAATTTAAAATAATAATATGCTCTTTTATCATCTAAAATCCGTTTAAAACGATTTTAAATGACAAAATTGTATAAAAACCAGAAAATTCGGGCTTTTTAGGACGATAGCTGTGGCTTCTGACGAATTTGTCGTGGATTTTGAAGCGAAAATTCATTTTACATTCAACCGTCTATTAAAAATAAGCTGTGCTATGGGTCCAAATACACTGCGAATATAATAATTAATAAATAATAATTTTGACTGTTCGTTTAATTTAAAATATGCTTTTTTATCATCTAAAATCCATTTAAAATGATTTTAAATGGAAAATTGTATATAATACCGCCCTAGCGGTTAGAATCGGTTACACATTTTCGTCCCATTTGCCGAGATTTACCCTCATACTGCCGCGTAAGATGTTTACACATCAATAAGTTGGAGCTAACGGAAAGTTGTTTGAACGACTAACCAAAAGTGACGTTTTTAAACGGTTGGACGATATAAAAGCATATTTTAAATTAAACGAACCGTCAAAAGTATTATTCAGATGCCCAGACTTTTAAATCAATATTCAGTCATGGCCCTCTTCTATAATTTTCCTTCTATACATAAGTTTGTTTTTTTTATGGACGGTTGAATTTTAAATGAATTTTCGCTTCAAAATCCACGACAAATTCGCCCTAAGCCACGGTTATCGTCCTAAAAAAGTCCGAATTTTCGGATTTTTATACAATTGTGTCATTTAAAATTGTTTTTAAACAGATTTTAGATGATAAAAAAGCATATTATTATTATATATTAAACGAACTGTCAAAAGTATTATTCAGATGTCCAGACAGTTAAAATAATATTGAGTCATAGCCCTCTTCTAAAATTTGCAAAATTTGATTATTGACTTTCCCAAATCAAAAGATGTCGGCCCAAGATGAGTAGCTGGTAAAAAATAAGCTTTGTAGATTTTCGTATCGAAAGTATGCAGTGAATTAATCCACAGTAGTGTGCTCTAGACGGCATTAATTCTCCCCCTCCAATTTTTTGCCCCTCACCCCCTCCGGTGACTGGGATAGATCCCGCTCACTTGATCATAAGTGTATTCGACCTTGAAAGATATTGACCTAATTTCACCTTGAATGTCCTTGACATTTGACCTTGAATGTCCTTGAGTTTTTGTTGAAGATCGCGCATATGACCTTGAGATTGCCCCCAAGCGTGCATGACCTTGAATACCCTTGGGACTGTTTTGTGGTGTCTTTTACCTTGAATGACATTGAGATAATTTGATCTTGAACGCCCTTGAGTTTTTGATGTGTAAACATCTTACGCGGCGGTATGAGGGTAAATCTCGGCAAATGGGACGGAAATGTGTAAACCGATTCTAGCCGCTAGGACAGTACTATATACAATTTTGCCATTAAGAATTGTTTTAAACGGATTTTAGCCCATAAAAAAGCATATTTAAAATTAAACGAACCGTCAAAAGTATTATTTTTATTATATTATATTCGCAGTGTATTTGGATCCATATCACAGCTTATTTTTAACAGACGCTTGAATTTAAATTGATTTTCGCTTCAAAATCCACGACAAATTCGTCCGAAGTCAGGGCTATCGTTTTAAACGGATTTTAAACGATAAAAAAGCATATTATTATTTTAAATTATACGAACTGTCAACAGTATTATTCAGATGCTCAGACGTTTAAAGCAGTAAAATTTTAAAAGGCTGGTTATTGACTGTCCCAAATCAGAGGATGTCGGCCCAAGATTATAAGGTAAATATGCTGGTGTTCATATGCTGATGTTATTCCTGGTGGCATTAGATTTTCGTGTCGAATTTGTGCAGTGAATTAATCGGCTCCAAAGCTGCCAGTGCCTATTATAAAAGAATCCTAACTAATATTATAAATGCGAATATTTTTGTTTTTATTCTATGAACAAGCTAAAATGTACAGGTAACGGCAATAGCATGTTGAAAATGCCAGTTCTCGTCCGATCACTGAAGTTAAGCAACGTCGGGCGTGATTAGTACTTGGATGGGTTACCGCTTGGGAATATAACTTGCTGCTGTCATTTTATTACAACCGATGTCGTTATAGTATATGTTTACACATCAGTCTCGAGTACTAGCAAACTCGCTTAATTTTTTTTATTTATTCTTGTTTTAATTATGATAATGTTTAATATTATTGCTAAAAATACATTTCTTTAATTAGGTTATATTATAAACACTCGTGTGTTTGTATTTTTACTTTTTTAAACTCTGCTTTTGGAAACTATATGAATTTCAACGCAAATCACATTTTTGCGTTTTTATTCATCATTTTCAATGTCTCCCTGGTTGCATCTTTGCGAAGGACTGTGAATTTTTGTATTGTTAATTCAAAATATTAATTTGTAAAATGGAAAGAGCGAAGCTTCGACAAGTCTTGGCCTCCTTGCGAAAAAAGTGAAAATGCATTTAACTGTGGGCGAACATGCATTGGTAAAAACCGTGTATGTTTGTTTGTTACACGAAGCTATTGATAACGTTACAGCTGATAATTGGCAGAAGTGTATCGAACATGTCTTAAAACAAAAAATGATACTACGGTCGAAGTTATAGTTGAACCACAGCTTATTCAATAACCAGCTACTCATCTTGCGGCGGCATCCTTTGATTTGGGAAAGTCAAGTGAAAATTTTAGAAGAGGGCCATGACTTAATATTTTTCTAAACGTCTGAGTATCTGAATAATACTTTTGACAATTCGTTTAATTTAAAATACGATGTTATATCGTCTAAAATCCGTTTGAAAACGATTTTAAATGGCAAAATTGTATAAAAAAACCGAAATTTTCGGTCTTTTTAGGGCAATAGCCGCAGCTTCCGGCGAATTTGTCATGGATTTTGAAGGGAATATTCATTTTAAATTCAGTTCGTTTCGTGTCATTACATGGCCTGACAAATCACCAGACCGTGAAACTGAACCGCTAAGGGCACTGTCAGGATACGCAGTGCCCGACACTCCAACTTTCCGATTTCGATAGAGATGAATAGCTGGTTATTGAATAAGCTGTGGTTGAACATCTTATTATCAATGTTGGTTCCGAAAGTAGTGATAGTAATGATTCTGAATCAAATTCTGATCAAACCTCCGATAACGAGTAGGAAGCTTAAAATTGTATTGATTTTTGATGTAAACTTTCGATGCAACTTTCAATATGGTATTTCATGATAAGAAAAACCCCTTATCATATGACTCTTTTTTTCCTAGCCTTAATGAATACATAGTACTATTTGTTTGTAGTACAATTTTGTTGCTTAGTACTAGACGTAGGAATAATTTTGAATATACGTTTTTTTGCATATTTTAGACTAAAATCATGCATATTTATGTGCATAAACATTATTTTTTTAAGTGGATATTTGCCTAAGTCTACTTATCACTATTCCATTATATAGTTATTATAACATATTAATTTATAAAGCAATTGTATCCGCCACTGGAATTTCCTTCTCTCTTCCCTTACCCCTCGAGGCGCGCCTTAAAACTAAAAATGAGTCACTGACTATTATTTCCGACTTGAACTATAGGTATATACATATCCATAAAAAAGTTAAGTCTCGGCTGAAGGCGCATCAAACAAGGTTCCAAATCGTCCACTTTTATCCGAAATCGCATAAATATCTGCCAAAATATGGGGCCATATACCTATTATCGAATATAAAGCTTCTTTAACCGATTTTTAAAAACTCTGGATTTTGTATGTAAGAAATCTGATCAAACCAGAGTCCTTGATTAACTTGATTGGTTTGACGAAATTGCTGAGCTTACCTAGATATTCCAGGAATATAATACAATTTTGGATACATTGGCTGGGATTTGATGATTGCTCGTAAAATTTCTTACCAAAAGTCAAGTTTTTATTTAAAAAAAATAAATAAATAAAACCCTGTTTAAAATTATAATATGCATACATTAAAATAAACCACACTTTACTTCGAAAGCTTTTACAAACGGCACAATAAATCAAATGTACAAGATCTTACATGAAAAAAATATTTTTATTTCAGAACGGCTTTGGCAGAAGCAGAACTAGAATATAATGAAAAGCATACAAGTCCTAGTGCATATATTAGATTTGAGATTCAGGACCTCCCACAGGTGCCAAGTCTTAGTGAAAAAAGGTAAGCAGGGTATGGGGTAATTATAAATTCAATTGGATCAAATAATGAAAATTAGAAGTCTAATTGTTATAAAGTATAGAAAATGATGTATAGTTGGGTTTGGCATTTTGTTACAAGAAAATCCTGGAATAAATTAAATTTTGAAAAACAGTTCTTTGTTTCGCCTCTTCTATTTGTGTTTTTTTTTTGCTTTATAGAATATATTTTCTCCAGATTTTGTATACGTCTTTTCCGTTCATCAAGTACTTTTGTTTTTAATACGTAGTTATATACGCTTTCATTTTATGCATCGTCATCGGCATCATACAATATGTACTCTAGATTTTGTATTCATCTTTTCAGTACATCAAGTATTTTTGTTTTTAATATGTAAATACCTACTCTTTCATTTTATCCATAGTCATTGGCATTGTTCTGGCTTCCAAAGCCAATTATGTAACTAGAACCATGTACAATTAATTGTTTTCCGATAAATTGTATACGATTTGTAAATTTTGATGTAATATAATACATTTCACCTTAATATATATATGAATGTATCTAGAATTTTTGGCCATAATGTATTGTGTTTCAAAATAGGAAACCCTTTAAGAAACCAAAAAAAAAAAAAACAATAAAATTGAGAAGTGAGAAGTTTTTGTTTTCCCATCTATCGTCATTATCTTTACGAAAACATAGAGTGGCGGCCCTGCTGATTTTTCCTATGATGACCGTGTTTGAAGTATCTAAGTGCCCATTGATGTAAGCGATCTCAACAACCTTCTAATTTTATGGAATGGTCGGCATTAAGTTTTTTAATCTATATTTTTCACGGGGAGTTGGTTCACACTTTTTGTGAAGTAGTCAGAATAGATAACATGTTTGAGATACCCCACCTCTTTCAAATACTATTTCATTAGACCTGATACATTAATTTTTGAGACACCCTATATATGTATATATTTTGAGACACCCTTTATACATGTAAAAGATAAATCAAGTCATAAGTTGAAGTCGAGTTTTTGCGAGGTTTTTTTGGAGGAGATCCGAAAGGTACGGCTCGAGAACGGAGAATAGAGAGTCAGAAGCCATCGGAGTTACGGTTTATTTTGGTGAATTGTTTTGCTTCTGTGTTGCAATATGTTATTACAAGTCGGTAAAATGAAACTTATAATATTGTCATTAGCATAATTTGTACCATTATATATTTTATACTCATTGATAATTCATATTTGATGGCATAACATGAGTATATATTTTGATACTGTTATTAACATAATTTGCATAAATATTTCTTCTATTTTCATTGATAATAATTCATATTTGATGGCACAACATGTGTATATATTTTGATATTGTTAAAACATAATTTGCACAAATATTTCATTTATTGTCATGGATAATTTATATTTGATGGTATAATATGTGTATATGTTTAGTGAAATCGTTTTATGCTGTGAATAACACTGTATTGTTTGCTGTCTTTTCGTGCTGGAATTTTAGTTTTAGTATGACTGTGATTGTTATGTAAGTAAGGGACTTGATGAATCCACTAACATTTTCCTCCCCTGACTGAGCGAATATCCTAGCTATAAATCGTGAGCTTGCGAGCAAAGCACCCTAAGTCGTTCTTTTAACAAATGTTATATTTTTAATGATTTGCTTTTGTATGAAACCTATGTGAAATTTAAATTAACATTAATTTGTAACCTTGATTCTGACTTAATGCCAATTGCTTAAAAGCACCCGAAATGATAAAAGATCTGTAGCCTGTGTACAATTACACAGAATAAAACCATATATTCGGAATTGAAATATATTATATCGAAATTACTATTAGTGATAAGCAACAGTAAATGTATAAGCTATTTGAATCGTTCTTCCGTATCCTATAATCTTACAGCCTACAAGAGAAATACTATTCAATCACAAAAGTGTTTAAGTACATAATATAATCAATCGCTAAGCGATGACGAAGGAAATATATATTAACCGGCCTGCAGGTCTTACTAGAGATATTGGCTCAATTTGCAACTATAGCTGAGTAGCCTCCCGTATGGGACCTCAGTACCTGCTGGCGACGTCTGGCTAACTAATACTAAACTCTTCAGTTTTGAATGTATTGTAGTATTGTCACAAGTGTGGAACGACAAATTGTGGTGCGTGAGACAGTAATTTAATTAATTGTTATACTAATAAAGGTTGTACAGCATAACTCGGTTTAGGAATTTAGATCGAGGGTTTCTCTGCCGTACTCTTTCCCCTCGTGAATTCCAGGCTGAGTCCGGCACGCTTTTCTTTAATAAATTAGGCGTATTAGGAATCTGTGGTTTAATTTACATGACGCACCTTTCCCTCAAATTTCCCTAATTGTGTTTAGTCGAAGCGCAATCCGAATATTTAAAAATTGTGTAAGATATAATAATAACACAACGTAGGTATTGATTTTCTTTTTAATCTAATTTGACGATCATTGGCAAAACAAAGACAAAGCACAACTTATCTGATTCAACTATGTTGAACAGGCCCGGGTACGTTATTCTACATGTTGGAAATTAAGTTTTTTTTATGACTATGACGAGCTAGTTTCATTTGCATTTGTATATGCAAGTCTAGCTATAATATCCAAAATTTCATTTACGCCTTACCTGCTATTTATCATTTTTTTCTTATTTCTTTCTCCTTATTGAGTTATTTTTTTATCATGTGTCCGATACTAGACGAACGGAACGGAAATAATGTTTCATTCATTTAGAGTATATGCTGTTATATGGACGACTACGCCGTGGACGCTACCCAGCAACCAAGCAGTATGTTACAACAATTCCTTGTCCTACTGTATAATTAAGAAGCCGGACTTGGAAGACAAAGACTTGTATATAGTTGCGACTGACCTCTTCGAGAGCTTTTGTAAAGAAAATAATTGTGAATATCAACTTTTAGGAGTTCATTCAGGTACTTTTTCCACTATAAGCAATAATTGCAACATTCGAAATGTCGAAAATAATTAATGTGTATTTTTTTATACAGCTCCAGAAATTGCATGTGTAACAGTTTTTTTTGTGTACAAACAGTGAGAAAAAATCACTACCTATATAAATTTTATGCCAATGCCTTAAATTAGACCCCAAAATATATGCCCACGATGAATAATAAATTTTAATTAATTAATTAATTTATTTATTTCAATGTACTTTACTGTTACAAAGTATGTATAATAATGACTAACCTAAAGTATCTCATTTAATTTTTTTACTATTATCAAATATATCTACACCATTTTGAATGGTGTTAAAAATATCACACACATTATATAAAGGAGATCCTAGCTGACGATTGTTGCGAACTACATCTAGACTTATTCTTAAAAAGCAATTGTTTTTAGGTGATATGTTACAGGGTGCTACATATATTCATCCAATATATAAGGAAAAAAAATGTAAATTTTTGCATTCATCTCATGCCACAAGCACAAAAGGAACAGGGTTGGTACATACAGCTCCGGCACATGGTCCTGATGATTTTGTGGTTGGCATTAAGAACAAAATGTCCATAGTAAGTTTCTTCAATATTATTTTACTGGTTAGTTATTCTTTTATAAAGTCTAGGTAGAACCCTCAATATTATTTTTTGTATATTTAACAACGTTTGTCGACGTGTTCTTTCATATTGATAGAAGAGTGAAGTCACTCCCTTGATAATTCCGCTGTGGTTGATTAGTGGTAAGGCCTCTCTAAATCTATACAAACGTGGTATATTATAAAAAATAACATTGATATTATTATTCTTAATTTTTATATGTATACTATTACAAACACATATATTCTCGAAGATTGTCTGCAAAAATGATAAATAGCGCATAGTAATCATGACTGGGAACTGTGTTTTTCACATGTGTGTGCAAGAATCCAAAAAAAAAAAAACAGTCCTGTAATATGTTTTTCACACCGTCCTGTAAAAACAACTCGAGTTTGATATACATCATTTTCGAGGTATTTTCGAAGACTAGTATCTTCAGACAGTGTTCTGTTTTCTACTTTTCTGTCGGCGCGCGCATCACAATGTTTACATTTGTATATTTTTTCACTTCATGCAATGCCCTCCGCTCGCTTCGCTCGCTCCGGGGCGCAGCCAAACAATACCCCCGAACTAACTCAAAACTAACCCAAACTAACCAAAATTAAAAAAAGAAACAAACATAACCTTAAAAAACTTTATGCCTTGGCACAGATGACCGAAATCGAACCCTGACCGACGTATCACAAACACAGTATCTGACCACTGAGCTATCAGACCGTTGAAGCAATTCAGTGTACCGCAAAAACGGGTAATTTTGCCGATTCGGCGGTGGCGTCGTGCAACCGAACTGAAAAATAGAAAACAGACCGCTGTCGGAAGAAGCTACTTTTTCGAAGTGCAATTTAAATAAATAATATGTTTCTAAAATTGTTTTTTTTTGCTGTCATATAAAAAGTATTTAAACGCCTATCAAATGTACATCCGTGTGCTCCGTGATGATGCAAGTGTGGTAGTAGTCTCAATCTCTTTGTTTGGTCTTGAAGAAACATAATTTCGATGTTGGAATTCTCAAAAATGATGCGTTTGAGATATGTGCAAAAAAATATGGCCGCCGTAGCAAACACATTTTCCTATTTATTTCAGTAACCACTATGATTTCGAAAAAAAGTTTTATATAAAAAATGTTGCTAAATTAATTTTATACGAAAAATGTTATTATAAATTTTTATGTAACCGTTTTTTCAAAAAGTTACCTTTTATAGTTTTCAATAATAAAAAAAATATAGGCCGGAAGCATGCGTGTTTTGTAGCTGCATAATCACATGTTTAACAATATTTCTAGGAAACTAGATAAATATAGGTAAAAATTATTAATAAATTTACAAAAACCATCTCACATCTCCTGAAAGTGCATGCAATCCAGAGAGTCCAGAGGCTTTCAAAGGTCCAAGAGCTTTGTAAATTGGACCTATCTGAATGAATCTTTTCATCCCATGGCCAAGAAAAATTGCAAAATGTTGCGAAAGTTGAGGATATCGCCTAAGTGCCAAAATTAGGATATCAGTATCGGGGGAGAACACATGAGTAGTTTTGATTCCTTTCCGTACTAAATACGCTGCATGTAAGATGATCTTTGTGTGCGCCTCTTCCTACGTACTTAAAAGCGAAAGAGCTTTTTCTCACAAGAATTTTATTTTCGGTTTACCGGTTTCGGGTGTTTCAAATTGGATACTTTATACTTTATAAATACATTATAATCGTTTTATTAAACTGATACTATATAATATTTAAAGTAACGAATAAGAAATTTATAATCCTACAGTACATTTACTTTTAACTCAATACATACAATTTATTCTGTACTTTAAACCAAAAATATTGCAATTTCATATATTATGTAATTAATTAGTAATCTATGTTGTTAGGTGTTTTTCTCTAACTTATTATTGTTTGTTAATACATATCAAAATAGAGAATAACACTGTATTATGACATAAAACGTAGTATAAGTAAACTTATATCTCACCAGAAAGAATGCTAATAATACCTATTTATTTATTTATTTTTAAATACTTTATTTAAGAATCATAATTTACAATTTACAGTCATATATTCATACAATTTGATCATGTCTATATGAATAAATATTACTGTCTATGGTAATTTTATTATCAATACTTGAAAACTGGTGAGTTCATAGTCAATACATCTAGTATTGGTATCGAAGGCCACACTTTAGTTCTAAAGACAATCAATGTAAAACGAAGTAATTATCTATGAAAAGTGTAATTCTAGTGTTTCAAATCTGGCTAGTAACACTTCTCTTTTAAATTTTTCCCGAATTTCCCAACAGTTCAAACCGAAAGTCTCTTTCGAAACAGTCTTCTTGGAAATGCCTTGAACACACCCACATTAAAATTGTCCAATCTCTTACAAGCGTTTATCCATGCTTTTCTTAAAACACCCTCGGAGGGAACCTGAAAAAACCTAATGTCCTTCGCTTTTATGCAACCCTTCCCTTGATTATTCAGTTCACATACCACCATTATGTGATTCAGTTTATCAGTTTGTACACAGCCACAGCACAACGCATTATTTACCACGTAATATTTGACGAGCTATTAGGAACTAAACCTTGATAATAACAAAGTCCGATTGAATCAAGCTTATATATCAATTAAAAACTACTTCAAATACTCTGAAAACCGTCATTTGTAATTAGAACGGCTGTAAACAACATTAAAATAGAATATGTTAAGTGGGCTGCCGGCAAAATAAGTCACCTGTGACGTATTCGACAATCGACAAAGCCCGCTCACATGCGCAATATCATATCTTCTTTTTTCTTTGTATCATGCTGAAAACTCGTAGTTGCTCAAGTTGTATCTCAAGTCAATGTCAGGTCTACTTCTAGATGCTATCATCACTCTTGAAATAAGAGATAAATCGTCTTTATGACCACAGTTTTTCTTTGAGAGTAATTTTAACCTTTTTCACTGCCGTTTTACACGCTTTGATCAAGTTCTTTTTTAAAGGGTCCCAGAACGGAATGTTGTTGGTATAAACTCGTTCTAAGAAAGCATTATGCAGATCTTGTCCAACTTTCGCAACATTATCTAAAGACACCTTTACGTCCTGTGGAAAGACTCGCTGAGTTAGAATGTGAATGAGCTCATCGGTGTTGCAATGGAATGGATTTGTTGTGTTTTGAAAAGCTTCCTTTAGTTTAAGAACGTTACCACCCTGACGCTGTTGAAGTTTAACGGACACTTCATAATGTTTACTTGGTTCTGCACTTTCAAATCCTATCATTTTCTCAGTTTCACATGTAATTCTAGTTAGTTCCGAATTAGCAAGAAAGAATAGATTTCGAGCATTTTCATTAATCGTTATACCAACAAGTCCCCCATATATCTTTAGTTTTCGATTTTGCTGTTCCAAAGCTTCATTCGTACCAAGCACAAAATGCCACTGAACTACCACCAAAAAATTTTAATTACATGTTTCGTTATCCATACTAGCACCTTCAGGAAAAGATCAAGTTTTTATATTCTCCCAAAAATACTAACATGGTAAGTGAAACACGTTTTGGTGAATTGGTTAAATTGTGTTTGTGTGTCACGCCAAAAGTTGCACTTCCAGAGCATAGAGCTCTGAAATAATTTTAAAATTAATGTTCTGAGAAAACGGTTAGTCCTAGATAAAATGTGTTATGACAATTATGACATTTTCTGTGTAGAATTAATGTAGCAACTTTCTTTCGAAAATTCAATCGTTACCGAAATAAATAAAAAAATGTGTTTGCTATGGCGGTCATTTTGTTTTTTGTGCGCATAACTCAAACGCACCATTTTTGAGAGTGCCAACAGCGAAATTATGTTTCTTTAAGGCCAAAAAAGAGAATGAGGCTACTACCAGACTTGCATCATCACGGAGCACACGGGAGCCTATTTTTGTACACTTGAAAGGCGACTAACTGTTAACACCTTTGAAAATTTGTTCACACTCATTGGAAGACTGGTTTTTTTTAACACTTTTACATGTATGGCCACACTTTCGTTTTGTAGCGTATATTTATCTCACGGCGGGAAATGTATATAATATTAGCAAAGAAAAAATAATAACCAAAACAATATTTCTCCTGCGTAAGTAATTTTGTAGGATGTATTTAAATCTTGCTACTTCTTGAATACTTTTTACATTGTTTCATATATAATTATAGATTGGAATTTCATTTAGTGCACTCACCTCTCCCCGAAATTACTATTCCCTTTGCAATTTGCAAATTTAATTATATAAATTTCGCACTAAACTGTTTCCTTTTATGTCTCTCGAATGTATTAATATACTGACTTTTAACTTATCTCACAGTTGTGAGAGCCCCAAAAGTCGTTAAAATCGTGTCTCAAGCAATATCTGCGTTGGTTGAGTGTCATGCAATCGCCATTTTTGTGGCTGAATACGTCGACCAGTTTATGTGGTGGCAGATTTATGGCAACACCGCCAGAAGATCGTTTCCGGAATATTATCCGCCAAATCCGAGAACGATATGCATTCCCTTAACTTTCCGACTAGTCTGATAAGTTACCTTTAGATGAATAAAAATGCTTTTTGACTTTTGACTTTTTTTGGTAAGTAATCACTTCTGTTATTCCCCATACGAAAAGTTGCAATATCAACTGTTTTTATTACTTTTTATTATTTTGGGCATGCCTTGAGTTAGTTTCAGTTAAATTCAATAAGTAATTACTTGTTATACCCCATAAGAAAATGCGCAACGGGTCTGGTTAAGATAAAGTAACTTCTTAATAATGGTTTTTTTGGAAAACTTTTGGTATCAATCGATTCGTTTTTTTATTTTCTTCCCAAAAAAGTGAGGATCATTGAGATATTATCTGGTTTTTTGGTAAAAAATTGATATTAAATGTTCGTAATGTCGGTGCAATAAGCCATATTTTCATTACAGACGCGACGTTTTTAAAGCAATTTAAGCATCAAGTAGGCTTTGCACAATGCGAGGCAAAGTGTCAAAGTTAACAAAAGCCAAATTTAAGACCGTTAATGTCGATTTATATACAGCATTTCGGAAGCTTTTTACAGGTCGTGATCGAAACGCAATAAAAATGGAAATTCAAGGTTCATTCGAGCTATATGAAATCGTATTAAAGCGATGCAGAACTATACTTTTTAGTAGGTAGCGCTTCGTGCAAGCCATTATTCATGCAAGTGCGTAGTGCCTTAAACGAGACGAAACTAACCCAAAGCTAACCCAAACTAACCCAAGCTAATCTAAGCTAACCGAAAATGTTTCTCATAGGTTTGCATGAAGAATGGCTTGCGCTTTGCGCAAGCCATTCTTCATGCAAGTGCGTAGTGCCTTAAAGGAGACGAAACTAACCCCAAGCTAACCCAAACTAACCAAAGCTAACCCAAGCTAACCGAAATTGTTTCTCCTAGGTTTGCATGCCTAAAACGAGACCAAGCTAACCCAATATATATGCCATTTCACGGTAACCCAAACTAACCCAAATTAACCCAAGCTAACCTAAGCTAACCGAAAATGTTTCTCATAGGTTTGGGTTAGCTTTGGGTTAGAAGGGTGGTGCAAGTGCGTAGTGCCTTAAACGAGACGAAACTAACCCAAAGCTAACCGAAACTAACCCAAGCTAACCGAAATTCTTTCTCCTGGGTTTGCATGAAGAATGTCAAAGTTAACAAATTCTTCATGCAAGTGCGTAGTGCCTAAAACGAGACGAAACTAACCCAAGCTAACCGAAATTGTTTCTCCTCTAAGTGTGTAGTGCCTAAACCGAGACGAAACTAACTTAAAGCTAACCCAAACTAACTCGGAGTAGTTCGGACTATGTCGTAGGTAACGCGGAGTAGCTAGGAGTAAGTCGTAGGTAATGCGGAGTAGCTTGGAGTAGGTCGTAAGTAGCTTGGAGTAGGTCGTAAGTAACGCGGAGTGCCTCGGAGTAGCTTTGATCAGGTTATAAGTAGCTCGGAGTAGTTTGTAGATAGCTCGTACTAGGGCGTAGGTAGCGCGGAGTGGCTCGGACTAGCTTGGAGTAGGTCTTAAGTAGCGCGGGGTGACTCAGACTAGCTTGAAGTAGGTTGTAAGTACCGCGGAGTGGCTCGTAGTAGGTCATAAGTAGCTCAGACTAGTTTGGAGTAGGGTGTAGATAGCTGAGTGTAGGTTGGAATAGGTCGTAGGTAGCGCGGACTGGCTTGGAGTAGGTCGTAGGTATCGCGGAGTAGGTCGTAAATAGCGCTGATTCAGACTAGTTTGGAGTAGGTCATGAGTAACTCAGACCAGTTTGGAGTAGGGTGTAGATAGCTGAGACTAGGTTGGAGTAGGTCGTAGGTAGCGCGGACTGTCTCGGAGTGGTGGTAAGTAGCGCGGAGTTGCTCGAAGTAGCTAGGAACAGGTCGTAAGTAGCTCAGAGTAGCTTGGAGTAGATCGTAGGCAGCTCGGAGTAGGTCTTAACATTGTTTATATTTATATAAACAATGGTCGTAGGTAGCTCGGAGTGTAGTTCATAAGTTAGTTTGTATTACTCACTTCTCTCGCTCGAATAGGAAACATAGCACTAACCGAAACTATGTAAAAAAATAAATTATTTCATAAAACAGATTTCATTACATTAATTTGAGTTAGTTTCTGTTCGGTTTACTCTCGGAGTGTGCGGAGGCCAGCGCATGAAATGTAGCGCGCATATTTGGCTTACTTTGGATTGGCTTAAAGTCGAGTAAAAGGGCGATCACTTTGTCTTATTTTCATTAAGAGAAATGTGCAACGATTGGCAACCTTGACCGAGACCTCCGTGCTCCGTGCCATTGTGTCAAATATCATCACTTAACGTTCACGTTTTAAAATTTTTAAATGTGCTTTCTTCGGGTTTCTTTTGATTTTCACCTGCGCAAGTAGTAAGGTGTTTTAGTGATTTTACACAAGTTTCAACTTAAAACTTGAATTTTGGAGACTCAAATGTGGTGGTTCCTCAAATTTTCTTGGCTTTATCTCAACCAGAATCGCTTCTTAAAATGCTCTAGACACCCTCTTGACAACAAAAGAAAATTTGCAAGGCGGACAACCTTAGAGAGTTTACTACTACTACAACCTATAGATTATTATCTTTTCAACCCAATGACAATTGTCATTGTTTCAACCAGATCCCATGTAAGTTGTAATAATTTAAAGTTTTTAATAATTTGTATATAAAAATATTCACAAAAATTATTTATTAATTGAGTTTTTTGTTAAATTTTACATTTGGAAAATACCACTTGATGCTTAAATTTTCTTTAAAAACGTCACTTCTGACATAAAAATATGGCTTATTGCACCGACATTACGAACATTAAATATCAATTTTTTACCAAGAAATCGTGATAATATGATCCTCACCTTTCTGGAAAGAAAATAAAAAATGAATCGATTGATACCAAAACTTTTCCAAAAAAAAAACATTATTAAGAAGTTAGCTTACCTTAACCAGAGCCTGCGCAACTTTTGGCAACACTGTGCCAGGCCTTTGGCGTCGATTGCTAAAATTTCATTATTTCCACGTTCAATTTCATTATTTTCACGTTCCACGTAGTAGAGGAACTTTGTCCGTTCTACGTCAATTAGGCTCAAAACTCGAACTTTGGGGCCCTGTTTTAAGCTCAAATCTGGAGAATCCTCCCATTTTTTTGGCTTAAATTACTCTATAGGACACCCCCTTTCTAGTGAAAAAATAAAAATCGCGAAATCGTAGATACCTATATGTGACAAGACCCGGCAGTACATTTTAATAAAGATTTATTGGAAATCTCACAAAGGAAAACAGAATAAAACTTATTTGAAACGCGAACATTAAAAACGACGACTTCATCTGGCGTCACACAGTGGTCAACAATGTCAACTTTTTAGGGATGGTGAATATAAACGATAACTAAATCGATATTCAGGCAAGGTGGCCAATAAACATTTAATAAAGAGGTAAGTATTTTAACATCTATGTTGTGATCATACGAACATTCCCGACCTATTTGCATGACGAAAATACAATTAACTAGAGCGCCGAACATCGGCGCACGGCAAATTTAGACTAGATGTGATTACAGGCGGGGGCGCGGGGGCCGCCGTCGTACGCTCAGCGTTTCGATCTTTGCCGTCGCGCGTCGTAGCCTCGATTTTGCTCTTATAAACAATGTATTCTGCGGTCAGTGGAGATTCAAAAATAAGTAACTTCGCAAATTATAGTTAGTTTATGCTAAATTGTATGTAGAGACGGATATTTTATTTTTCTATTTATGTTTGCAGGTAGTGCCTGCTCACGGGCGCACTTATTGAGCATGCTTCTGCTAGAAAAGTTCCACGATTGCGAATCATATTAATTGTTGTTTATCTTGGTTTAAAATGTATAGATTAGGCGAAATTGTATGTTTTATGCGTAACAAAGTGATAACAGTTGTGTTTATTATAGGTGGAACTAATCAAAGATGATGGTTGCTATAAGTCTGAAGCAGGAGCAATTTTTGCAAACAAATATGTATTGACAGATGGCAACGAAACAGTTTTAAAGTACTTAGGATATGATCTTTTATGCAGAGCCGAAATACAGCACAGCTATCCATACGATTGGAGAACTAAAAAACCTGTTATCATCAAGGCTAGTAAGCAGTGGTTCATTGACACTGACAGAATTAAAGAAAGAGCAGTCGTAAGTTCCTTTAAAATTACATCATCCTAGTATTTTTATCAGAAATGAACAAATTAAATTTGAACTATTTAGATATTGAAATATGAATATTGCAAGTATAATTCAACATTCGAGGGTCAGTATGGTTGTAGATGATTTCGAATCGTACGGGACGATTGAGCAGCCGGATGACTCGGTGAAGCTCCGGACTAACTTTGTTGTTCTTTGGGTTTGGTCACGGACCAATAACTTAATGCTGAACGTCAAAAGTGGTTACATAAGTTTTCAATACCGAATAAAAAATGAATAAGGAAAGCCTTAAATGTATGAAGGTTATCAGGTACCTTGGAGTGTGGTTTGATGAAAACCAATATTTTGCAAGAAGGAAGAAAACTTGTAGCGAAATAAGCCAAAAAGCCTCGCAGGGCCGCCGGAAGCAAACATTTTTTGAAGTCACACCCAAATTTTGACATGAATTCAGCCAAGAGTCGTTAAGAACAAGTTAACAAAATTAACCTGCTACCGTCCAAAAAGTTTTGGAAACATAATTTGTTTCGATATTAGGTTAGCGATCAGAAGAAATAATCACTTAATTTTGCAAATTTTTTTAAAATTTCATATGAATGTAACACGTTTAAATTTAGGATTTAACTTAAACCCACTACTCGCTACTGATCTGGCTATTCGTTGCATCAAATCATTGCCAGTTGCAACATTTGTATAATTTATTTATTTATATTACAAGGAAAAACAATACTTTTTTATATTTCATTTCACAATGTAATCGATCATTGTGAAATAAAATATTAAAAAGCCATTTTTATCAGTTTAAAAGACGGTTTAATTATATGTCGCTGTGTTCCAATTCTGCCTTGTAACTATTATTACGAGCAGTCTCTAAACCTATGGTTATGGTATAGATTTCAAGTTTTTTTGAGGTACTGTATGGTAGATCTCATTTTCTAACTACTTATCTGCAAGTTCACCTTCAAATGGCTTTCGTAATGTGTGAATTGTTTTTAACTTTCCAGGTTCGATGAAATTCAACCACTCCGTTACATGTTTTGGCATTTTTCCAATTTTTTCCTAGGATATCATGAAATCAAAAAAAGTTAAAACATCCACTTTTCAATTATGCGCAATAATGGAAGAAGTCTTTCCAAATATTTTGAGGAACTTAGCTCATTTTTATCATAATAAATGTGGATAACACATAATTCTGTCATGTTTAAAAACCGGGATATGATTTATAATGGGCGAATATATTGAGATTGTTTTATGTTAAATGATACTTTGTTATTGTATTAATATTCTGTACATTTTAGAATGTTGTATTAGAAATAATGTAACCATAATGCTACTGAATGAAAATAAGAGATTATTGTATGCCTTTCGGCATTCGCACTCTAAAAGGGAAAATCCACTTAATACCAGTGTAATGATAATTAAGTTGATTAAATGTATGAGACTCGTTTTTATTTTCCTTAGGGGGTGGGTTGTCTCTTTTATTAACTGAAATTTTTTTGGGCGCCAGAGTTCCTAGAGACAATGCGAACTGAATATGAATACTTAAATATCAATAGCTATAAAGATAACAATATCAGAAATTTGCCCTTATAATTCGTGTCTCACAGACCTCAATCTTGCGACAAATTAAAGAAAGAAATTCAAACAACAATATATTAATTTTACAATTAATTTACAAATATGAGTGATGGTATCATATGAAATAAAGATTATCAATATAATTAAATTTCAAATATAATTGATGAAATTATTTGAAATAAAGTTTATGAATAAATTTACTTAGTGATGAGAATTAAAATTAAAAGATTAAAAAAAATTAATTATAACAGATAGTTGGTCTTTACAATAAATTTATCTTCTGACTGACTGATACCATAGATCTATATAGCTACGCAACAGATACCTCTTCCAATGGTTTTTACGCGGGGTCAAAAATGTTCACCGGCTTTCGCGAGCGGGTGAACCAATCGTCTAGGAACGGGTCGGTGCTGCCAAGTTATCAAGTCGAACAATATTCCGGCTGACTTTTTGACGCGCTCAAATAATCGAGTTTTATTATTAATATTTATGTATCAAATTAACACAAACATATTTTTTTAGAAAAATACGATTTTTACATTTTTTATTAAGTATGATAGTTTATTAACAGTAAAACAAATGAATAGGCAATTTAAATGAACAAATTTATAATATTGACAGGGAGAGTTTAAAACAAACTTAAGTGGTACTTTTACATGTCGATAAACATTTAAAAAAATCCTTTGATCTTCGAAACATAAACCTGCGTGATAATATTATTACTTAATACAAATAAGAGATATTGCAGTATAAGTTAACAAAATTTGTAATGACCTTTTACACCGATATTTAAGGTGAGTTTTAGCCCATGTTCAAGCAACCACCATTCACTGAATCTGATAATGAACTTTAATTTGACATAATATAACATACGATTGCCAAGAAAATGGGTAATACCATAATGTGATATGGAACGTAAACTACAGTTCTCGACTTGGCAACACGGCGGGGCAAAACACGTCTAAATAGGAAAATATTTAAGTTTATTGCATTATTGGCGAGCGACACTTTTAATACCGGAGTAGGCATCTGTTGCTTAGCTATATAGATCTGTGCTGATACTTAACTTCGTTCAGTTATTCTGTAACAATGCGATCGTATTGGGACCTCCACTGGTACCGCTTCTGCCTGTTTCCAAGTTCAATTGAGTTAGGGTTATCAAGGACTTATAGGTCTACCATGTGATGATTCCCACCAATTTGCATGGTACAGCTGGCGTCGGCGTCTCAAATCAGTCGTAACATGAAAGAAGAAATAGACAAGTCTTAGACCAACGTATACTGCTAATTAACTAATATTCAGGGAAATATCATGTGAACATCAGTGATGCTGCTGAACATGAGGAAGCAATCAACAATTTGAAAATTTACTGGTTAAAACAGAGATATAATCAGAAACTTAAATTACAATTTTAAGTTGAGCAAAAACTATAAATAACTACTGTTACTCAAGATATCCTTTTTCTTTACTTTAAGACATGAAATTCAAAAGAAAATTATGGAGTTACGTTCCAATCCAGTGACTCTCGGTAAATCTAAATAAAAGATAACTTGAATTTAATGATAAATAGAAAAATAGAGGTAAAGGGTTTTCCAATAGGAACGCTCGATCTTCGAAATGTAATAAAACAAATTGTGTAAGTGAAAGTGAGACGTATTTATTTTTATTTTAAAGCCTATGTGAGCACATTATGTTTTAAAAATTATAGCGGCAAAATGTCCTCCGCGGCTTCGCCTGGTGGTTTGAATCCTGGAGATCCAATTTTCAATGCATTTTCAAAAAAATATGGACCGATGATTCCGCCGGACCACACTGCACACCATACAGTGACTTTTTCGGAATGGAGTGGGACCTAATGAATCTCCCGTGGGTTGTCGTCGCTCCAAATTTGGCAATTTTGCTTGTTAACGAAGCCACTTAGGCAGAAATGAGCCTCGTAGCTAAAGATTATTTTTCGCCCAAAATCAGGATCAACCTCCAACTGCTCTAGTGCCCACTCAGCGAATGCACGCCGCTGTCTATGATCGTTGGGCTTTAGTTCTTGGGTTAGTTGCACTTTATAACAGTGAAGCCCTAAATCCTTATGCGGGATTCGCCAAGATGACGTCGAAGAAAGGCCAAGTTCTTGAGCACGGCGCGGAATGGATTGTCTTGGGTTCTCACGCACACTCCTGGACCGCAGCAATATTTTCAATGGATCTTGCGCTTCGCTGTGGTACAGGCGTTGTCTGATCTAAAAGCGACCTGGTTGCTTCAAATTTATTTATTTGTCGGCGAATATTTGAAGGACGACCGTCGATACCATAAATTGAACGAAGTGCACGGAATGTTTGCCGAATAGAACATTGATTTGGATAATAAGTTTTAACCATTTCCACGCGTTGTTAGATCGTATAACATTCGATAATGAAATGTAAAGACTAACTGAATACGCCTACCAAAGATGGCACCTGTCTGACTAGCGACTTCGTCATGCGCTGTCGCCAAACATCGAGCGTTACTATTGAAAAACCCTTTACAACCTCTCTATAAACGAGTCTTATAACTCCAAATAAGTAATTTCTATTACTTTTAATTTTTTATAAAGATAAGATAATCACTATCTCGCATCGAGATAGAGATTTAGATAAAAGATAAAAAAAACAGATAAATTTACACATGTGAGATTAACCTCTCATAAATACAAATTAATGTCGGTACATCAGTGTTGAGACGAGACAGGGCGAGTGCTAATTATTATATGCTTCATGTAACAAATAAACTGAAAATGTAATTAAATAAGCCTGGAAAGAAAAAATATTAAAAACCAGCAATACTATGAGGAAAAATTCGGAGAAATTCTACTGAAAATTCAATTTACTACCTTTGCAGGAATATATAAAATTTACTCCCAAATAATACTGTTCAATTTGAATGGAAATAACGATGAAATAATTATGTTCTCTGTAATTTTGGACAAAACCTCTTTCAAATTACATGAATTTGACTAATGAGAGACGCAATTATTCACCAATAAATCGGTATCCTGACCCAACGGTCACGACAAAAATTAAGATTATTGAAGCTGTGAGCACGGGAAAACTTTTCCCGTGCGCCCGCACCGGAAACTTTTTCGGAAAGACTAGGTTTTTAGATATAAGGCCTGTAGATGATATGGTCACTTCCATCGGTCTATTTATCACATTTGCTGAATCTGCATAGCTAGTTTCGCGCATTTGGTCTTTTTTTCCAAATTTTTATAATACATTGTTGCAAATTATTACATTTATCAGATATGTAACCTTGTCTTTCTTATCTAAAATTACAATGCCAGACCTATTATTTGTCACTTTCTGTCGCTATACCAAGCTACGCCACAATACAGCGTCAGATGGCCTCTCGCAGGCTTTGTGAAGTATATAAATAATGCTGAAGTACGTCATTCACTTTTTCTGTTATATTTATGGCTCCGCTGACATTCCTGAAGACTAGCAGCATCGGCTGGCCTATTGCGTCGGAAAAGGCCGTAGGGCTAAATGAAATTTATTTGTACTTTGTCTTGTATTGACTCTTATATACTGCTGAGTCTAGCTCTCCATCTAACTAATGGCGCCTTAATTACTGCCATATCACCTTCTTGATCAACATGTTCGCCTTGTTGTAGTGTATATACGGTTTCTCTCTTTTCATAGTTTTTAAGTCGATATTGGTTAGGCATTTCTTTCTCGTAATGACGTTGTTTCTGTCTACTAAATTCTGCTCAATTACAACTCCAGGTTTTGGGTAATTTTTTTCCAGAAGTCAGTATGTAAGGAGTTTTTCCATCCTTGGATTGGTTCATCGTGACAATTATTATTATTATTATAATTTTATTATTATCGTATTGTTTCCTATTATTATATTAGTGACTGATAACACATTTATACCACAATAATAATAGTTTTATTAAAATTTGAGGTAGATGTCAGTTTTAGTGTTGTTTATTTTAATTGGCAAAATTAAGCGGATTGTCTTCTATTGCCAATATTCAATTTAGTGAGCGCGATGACAAGTCTCAGACACTAAATATAAGATCAGCCTAATATTAATAACATAAAAGTAAACGTGTTTTAGCATTTTATACATTTTGAAATACATTGTAATCTACCCCACTGAACTAAAATCGATATTTTCAGGGTTTTTGTTGTCCTTTTTTAGTCCCCTTACGAAATTTTTTCTTTCGCTATGCGAAAAACTTAATCGATTTTTTTTGTAGGAAATTTTAGAAAAAGTGGAAGTTATACCACAAGACAAAAGTGAAAAATATAAAAAGTTTCTAGTCACGCAGCTACAAAAAAGGCCCTATTGGTGCATTTCACGACAAAGAAAATGGGGAGTTCCCATACCAGTTTTCTATCACAAGGATACTAATGAACCACAAATCAATAGGTAGGAAGAATGACATATACATCTCTATCATTCGTGTATATCTGAATTATTCGGTATATACATCCTGCGTGTAAAAATAACAAACTTCGAGATCCCCATACATAGACTAGGATTTGTTGCACCATGGATAATAATAATGTATGAAATTTTTATCAGGCTAGAGAACCATTGCAGCTTTATTACTTGATAAGTTACGAACTGTCTAATTGGGAAACTCGATTGGCTCCTAATTTATTAGAGGGTGAATCAGTTTCCTAAATAATAATTTTTATGATCTGTAAATACATCACAGGTTTCATAGTTTAAAACCAATATCTAAAGGTAAAAGTGCTTATGGTTAAACCCTAGACTAGATCTGTACTAATGGCTATGATAATATCAACCAAAACCATTGACACTGAAAAAGATTTAAGTCACACTATTGGTATTTTTGCATTCATATATGTATATTTTTTTATAACCCTAGTTGACTCGCCTTACGGGATTTTAAGGGTTAGCCATTAGTGACAAAAAATCATAAAAATTAAAGTAACACTATTATTTGGTTGTTCCCTTACTTTGGATAACGGAAGTTATTATTTTGGGTATTAAAGCCACTAAACTCCGAGTGTGTGCATGACCATAACTGATCTTTATTATGGGCCCGAAAATCGTTAGCATCATTCACCTTTCCTACCATAAGACCCCATAGGATCTTTAGGATTTATATCTGAAATCCTCGAAGACCAAGGAAGGATTAAGATAATGTGCTGGTCCACCCATTGATATACTGTATGTGCACTATGCTAGTAAAGTTTTACTGACATACGGTCTTTGCGAATGGCAGCATGTATTCTCTATTTATATGTGTTCGCGGAGCCTTAATGTTCTTTGTTCCTCTAGCGCTTATCCACTCCCAGACATATTAGTTGGTCGGTACAAACAAATTAATTTTCTAATTTATTATGACCACAAAGGTGGGGGTAGCAATTAACTGTATAATCAACTACAATGCAATTAGTGGACTGTATTAAATAGAGTGGTGTGGGTTTTACACATAAGTTGTGAATTGGAACCATGTAGGTATGTTAACGAAGTACTTTAATAATGCAGGTGTAAATTGCATTAAATATGATAAATATATACAGTATTTTCTATATTAGTTTCAAGCATTCATCCTTTCACACATATAACTAATATTACAAAAGAGTTATTTATAAGGTGACTATCTACTGAAAGTTCTTGATTTTGTGATATAAACTGAGTTTTCTGTCTTTACTTAATGTAATACTTTTAGTTTTCTCCAACTTAGCAACGTTCACACATCGTACCTTTGAACCTTGACTCTGCTTTACCTGCAACGGGGAGGGATTTTACTTATTTACTTTCTAACTTAATTTTTGTTTGTTTTACCATAAAGAGCCCAGCTTTCACCTTGATTGCAGGAATTATTCGACCAGCAACGTTAATCCGCCATTTTACGTTCAACTTTCCAAAGGAGATCCTATCTTTTTCTTCAATTAACTGCTGCAGAAACGCCCAAGAGAGTTCTTTGTCCAAGCTAGGATAAGATTAAGAGGTGCACGAGATATTCTTTAATATATGTGCAAACAAACTAGGAAAATGCCTAAAAGGGTTTGGCCTTTGGCGCGAAAAGCAACAAGCAGCAACTTTTTGCTGTTATTCGAGTGAGAGTTTTAACTGCACTGAAATCCAAATCTTCCTACCGGCGTGGCAAGGAGAATAAAGCGGGAATATAAGCGTGGGCGAGCCCATTATCGCATTTTAGAGGGTAGAAAATTGCTCTTTCTTTCTTTGACACATTGTTGTTTACACAACCGTAACGGAGACCAGGATATATTAAATTGAAAACGATTAAAAACGTTTTTCCTGACGCGTGACAATTAGCTATATTTCAGCGATTCTTTTATATAATGGGATCGACCATCAAGGTTTGGACTAAGGAGTAACTGAAATACGATGCTTTAAATGCACAAATTTCTGTTTACCTGGGGTGAAATAAATATCTTCGTAGATTAATTGTGGCTCATTCATACAGGGTGTTATCACAAAGCTATACGGTGAAAATGACAAGTTAATACTCTTGTTGGGGTGTTTCCCCAACAGTAGTGTTCTTCAAACCTAGTATTTGGCGGTCTATACACTATACACTCTAACTGAGCATTGCAAGATGATTGAAGCACCTTTTCGTCGATGAATATCTAATAAGAAAAATGCAAATCCAGCACTTTGCCTCCCTGTTATTGCGGGTTGCAGTAAATTTAAAAGAATTGTTTCCTAAATACTATATAAAATTATTATCCTTTTGCTCAGCACAATTTTATATCATGAACGGTTTCTTGTTTGGCAAAGTAGGCTACCTACATCGATAACTCATTGGTATAGCTTTGCTGCTGTTATATGCCGACGTAGGCCGATAGATGAGATGCCGATCGATCCTACTTTATCCCCAATCTGTTCGCACCCACTGCTTTTACTTTATCGACTTTGAATGAATCTGACATGACTTTTATACAATTAAAATTCTCATCTTCAAGGAACATGACACTGTCCTAGGTATCATATAAGTATTAGATGTTAACTTATAAGTATATTTACGCTAGTGAAAAGCAGTTTGCCATTATTTTAATGTCTTACTATTATATATGATTTAATTTTAGAAAAACCATTGACCATATCTGTGTCCAACTGCAGAAACATGGTACTGATTTTTGGTGGAAGTTACCTCTAGAGCAGCTATTACCTGCTGAGTATTCAACTAACGCGCATGAGTATGTTAAAGGAGAGGTGAGTTTCTACATCAACTATCTTATTGTTAGTCGTCGTTACATATAATACATTAAGAAACATACGAATTCTATGACTAGTTTTAATCATAGTTTGAAAGATGTTTCTGCGTTCAATTGCCAAACATTCTGATTTTAAAATTATACATTATGACATAAAAGGAATTATTTACACAAATTAGTTGTACGGTATAAATGATTTTGAGAATAGAACTATACGGCCCATTTTCTAACCACTTTTTCGTTAATATATTCTTCCAGAACTGCGTTGCTGGCCGACTGTAATTGAACCTGAAAACAAGTTATCCATTAAAAATCCTTGAAAACTGCCATAGAAGCCTCTGGATATTTATCTGCACACTCATACCCTACTTGTACTAAAAGCCTTAGAGCTAAAACTGATGCTCGACCTGTCTCATATGTCGCTCTATTAATTCAAAAAAAAAATTTGACATTTTTTTTAATTCAATCTGTTTTAAGATCAAACCCGGAGAATGACCCAAAACCGGACATACATCAAAAGAAATAATGAAAATATATTTTGTTTGGTATAGACGTTTATAGGGCTTATCTAAAGCCAATAGTGTTCATAGAATGACTAGGCATCTGATGATAGAGAAGTTTGATAATACGACCATATGGTAACACTGCCCGATAAGGATTCAGAATTTGAAATTAGTACACTTATATTAGTTACTGAAAAACGTCATTTATTGAGTATGAAAGAAAACATCAAACATTCAAAAATTATTTATGAAAGTCGGAGAAACAAACAAACATTTTAGACGAGACGTTCCTGTTTTGCAATTTCTGCACCTCCCCATTGGTGCGTGGATTGGCCAATGTGCATAAGAATCCTTCCTGATAAGATCATCTGGTCGTGCAGCTACAGGATATTTGATTTTTGGTTCGTACCCTATAGCTTTCAAACTTGGTCTGCCTTTTTTGGTAATTTTACCAGTTCGTGCAAGAGATCGACTAGTTTTAAATCTAAAATGCTTCTTCGTTGTACGACGTATCAGAACCATCAGATATATCGGGATTGAGAGGTATTGTACTTCGTTTCTTCCCATAGAAGCATTTAGTAGGTATTTCTTTCAATAAATTTTCCATTTCCTACGGAAACAGAAACCAACATCCTTTAGCGAGCAATGTAACGATATGGTTACTATAAAATTCTAACCTTATTTTTTAGTATATACGAATATCCTGATCCAATTTTATTCACCTGAACAACTGAAAAATACCCTCTAGATACTGATCCAAGTAAACATAAAACAAAAGTTAATAAGTATTTCTTGAAATTATAATATTTTGTATAGCACGCAGCGCTCGACAACCCAAACGTTGAACACGTGGATATAATAAGCGCCAAACAGAAACTGCGGAGTATTATTCGGTTTGTCGTATATGCAACCAATAATACGATGCCTGATGCTCATGGAAATACAGGGGCTTTAGTTAGAGGCGCCTTTTGATCAATGTAACCATGTGGTTACAGTACACGATAAAGGGTTTTAAAGAATTAAATAGCAAGTTGGGTTTAAAACAATCAATTTTGGAACAAATAGTTTTAATGCAGTTTTTTGGAGTACCCTTGATGTACTCATTAAAACCAATTAAGAAACCTATTTTATCTTAAAGACTATATGCTCAATAAAATTCCACCTTAAATCCAGAAACCGCTGTTCGGGTGTCCCCATTTGTTATAAATGCTATTAATGTAACAAAATGTACCAGTAATATGCAAAACTTAATGGTTTTTCAATTAAATTAGGCACACAAAAGATGAAAATGCACTAAATGCAGCAATCGCAGAACCGGCAAATTTTTTAAGGTTAGGAGTTCAGTCATTGTGATTTCTCATTGTGCTAGTGCACTAGGCACTCTTGCACTGTTGTGGATCTTGTTTTATTGATTGTTAGTGGATTATGTCTTGAAGATCTTGAAGTGCGTTGTTGAATTGGAAGGAACGTTGTGAAGAAGCAGGTATGCCTTGGAGCCGTTAGTGATGGAACGAGTGTTTTGTTTTTGCGGTTTGAGCAGACGAGATAATTGCTGTAGACACCTAGGCGAGGCTGATCGATTTGGATTTTGCAGATTTCTCCGCAAGTCCAAATCGGCCACCCCAGGAAAGAACTGCACGTGATACGCGGGGTGTTACCCCCTGACCCTACTTTTACGCAAGGAGCCCATACGGCGAGCTACCCCGTGCAGTCCCCTAATGCCTGTACACCCCCGTTTTTAGGCGGGAACCCGGCCTAGGGCATCAGGGATGCTCTCATCCCCAGCTGTTATTGAGATCATTCTTGTATGTTAGTGATTTTAGAAATTAAAAATTTTGAGAGATTTTTGTAAAATTTTAGTTTGAAATTTTTAAAAAATTTTTGAGATTTATAATTTTGACGTTATGAAAAGAAACGAACCTTTTAAGAAATTTTGAAAATTTTGAGATTTTGAAAATTTTGAAAATAAGAATGATATTGATATTATTTTTTTGGGTTTTTGATTTTTTCTATAGTGTATTGTGAGTGTAATTTAGTGTTCTGGTGGGAGTAGTAGACTTTTGTGTGCTGTTCTGTTTGGATGTGTAATTCTACTGAGTAGTGTTTTTATAATTGGATTTGCGTGATTGCGTACTTGTTCTAAGAATATTGTCTGTTTGCATTAGGAGTTCATCAGACCAGTTTAAATCAGTAAGACCACGAGTTTGAACACTTTGAATATATTAAAGCAACTTCGTTTTAAAATGAAGAGTAAATAGGCTACTGCGAGAGTAATTGTATTTAAAGTGGTAAATAAAACGCTGTTTTAAGTCTTGTAAGATTTAAATTGTTCTATAAATTTGTAATCAGTTTTAATATAGATCGCGCCATGTTTTATGTAAAATACAGCGCGGAGCCATGATGGACATTTTCAATAGCCAAGGAAAAAATACTATTGTTGAAATATATGCGCCTTACATCCTCTTTAATAACCATAGAACGGTGTGCCGAAACATTCAATTTAATAAAGAAATGCATTTAGATGGTGGCATGCTAAATAAAATTTGACGATAATTTTTAAATATTTTTTAAGTAATAAAAAAAACATTAAATTGATGACGCTCGAGTTATGTAGAAATTTTTTTGTTATATTTCATCAAAAAAGTAGAATGAGTTGGTAATTTTTTTACCAGAATAGTTTGCATTTAATATTATTCATGATCTGCTTTATATGCGCGCGTTACATTTATTCTCTGCCATTGCCATTATAAGATGAGACACTTACCGGTAACTATTTATCAAACTTTATTAAACAAAAAAAAATAGTATATTGTGCAACAAGTTTTGAAAAAGACTATTTGCACACGAGTGTGCAAGGAGTCATACGAGTGTGCAAGGAGTCAGTTTCAAACGTGTTGCACACGATACTTTTTCTACGACTGCAGAAAATAAGGATTAATATGCGATTTTTATTATTTTTAATCTTTTAACTTTTGACAGGACTGTGTGAAAATTTTTCATACGCCGTGTGAAAAGTTTTCACACGCTTATGTCAAAAGTAAATGACAGAAAATAAAATATTTTTGACTGGTTGACATTAACGAATTGTTTGTGAATTATTTAAAAAAAAGCACACTTATTGCATCGTTTTCTAAATAAGGAATTTTATTAAATAAATTCAACAAGTAATTAATAAACAACATACATATTCCTTATTGTGTTTTTAATAAAACATTTAGTATTTCATGGTATTCTTGGAACACATCTTCTCGTTTCATAGGCGAATAGGTAGGACTCGGAACTTCGCTAGTACTGACCGTAAAATTTTGATGTTTAAGAACATGCAAATAGTACTTGGATACTATTTTATTTCTTTTTGTTTTCCTCACGCGGTTTAACGATGATTGCATAAAAACAAGAGTTTCTTGTATCTTTTTGAACAGGTTATTTTCCAATAGATCTATACCAGCGTTCTTTACTAAATATTTTAAAAGTGGCAAGTTACTGTGTTGTTTATCTATTTCTTCGACACTTTCGCAAAATTTACACAAGCAATACTTTTTGTAAGTATTGTCCATTGTAAATATAGAAATTTGTGACAACCTTTTGCATGAATTATTGTTTTGACAGTTTGCTTACGAGTAATAGTTGCTGCCACAGCCTCCTAGAATTCGTGAGTAAAATTATGGTTCAAACTCATAATATTATTATTTAATAATCTTTTTCTACGACTGCTATGAAAAGTGTCTAAGAACGCACGTCAAACAGAATCTGAAAATGACTAATTTCACAAGATGTATGATACTACTGTACTACTGTGTGAAATTTTTTCACATAGGTTGGGTCTGGTTTGGCCAAAATGATGGATACACAGCACGAATGTCACAAAAATTTGAATCAAGTAGGTCGCGATTTTCAGTTGCCTGATTACACTTATTTTAATTTCAACCTGTCAAAAGTATTGTTAGAAAAAAATTATCTTTTGCTGTGTAAAAATGGAGAGTGATAGTGAATTTGAATGTACACCGCCAGAAATAAAAGAGAAAGCTACAAGCGTTTCGCTAAATCTTTTGCCGGAAACTTCAAGATACAGGTACGAGACCACATACCAAAAATTTCAGGGGTGGAAAGCAAGAATCGATGTTAAGTCCTCTTCAGAAAATGTACTGCGAGCAGAGCATATTTTGAAGAACTATCGAGGAAATATAAAGCATCCACGTTGTGGTCGATATTTGCCATGCTAAAAGCTACCATAAAAATAAAGCACAATATTAATATTACCGATTATATGAAACTACAGTCGTTCGTAAAACGAAAATCAGAAAAATAACACCAAAGAAGTCCAAAATTGTAACGGAGGAGGATTTTTCACAATTTCATATTTCTTTCATATGTAAATGAAGTCTATTGTATATTTTTTGATGTAGACCTGCGTTTCCCGGATTCGGGTGTGTCAAGCCTAATAATTGTATATATGTAGTAAACCGAATTATGTAGCTTTACGATAAAATAACCAATTCAGTTTTGACTCCCGGTATACTTTTTAAATTTAAGATTCTATCGGACAATAATTTACAACTTCGCAGCATTTCCAAATAGACTATAGGTATTACGTACTTTAATAACGCAAGAATTAATTTGTATTAAATATGATTAATATAAACAATGATTACTTTCAAACATCCATCCTTTCTCACATAAAACTAAATAGGTACTGTACAAAAGGTGAACTATTATCAAATATAACAAAACTTCTTGCTTATTTAATTTAACAAGAACTTCTTTCTTTACCGAATTTAATTAATGTTCTTCTAATAATTCAACTAACTGTCTTTCCGTTCACACAAAATGCCTTGTTACTTTCCTTCTACAATTCTCCCAACTTTACTTCACCAGGAATGTAAGACTTCGAACATTTGATTCGAGTCTCGAGTACAGGAATATATTTGTCTACTACAAATTTCCAACCGCCATTTTACCTTCTTCTATCTTCAACAACATCACCAGGAGAGACGCGGAGAAATGCGTAAAAACGCCCAAAGAGTTCCTTATCCAAGCTTGGACAAAGATAACAGAGTACAACAGATATTTTCTAAATATCTGTGCAGTCAAAATGAGAAAATGGCCCAATATTTTGGCGCCAACAGAGCTACAACGTTTTAGGTGGTTTACGAGTGAACGATTATACCGCACTAAAATCTAATTTCTCTAGAAGTGGATAGAAAAGCGGGAACGGAGTGGGCTAGCTCATTATTGCTTTTGAGAGGGTAAAAAATGCTCTTTCTTCATTTGACATGTTGTTTACACAAAATTGACGGAGACAAAGATATATTGAATTTAAACGTTTTCCTTGAAGGAGAGTGACAACTAGATTTCCAGCGATTATTTCATATATTGAAATCTATTCTACCGACAATCCACCCAAGTAACAATTTAAATGCTAATTAGATTTATATCAGCTTTAAAATGGTTTTAAAATGGTCGGTTGAAGTACTGGGGTTTCATGAATGCCTTCAAACATGCTAACAGATCTTAAAGTCCATTTATTCTTAAAAATAAGTTTTAAAGCAGCCTTGTCAGCAATAATATTAAGTGTCCATGGACTTGAGACCGGTTACTCTTGTGTTAGCTTTAACAAGGCTTTTGTGTTATCAGTCATAAACCTTGTTGATCTTCAGGAGGGTTTAAGGTATGTTTAGTTTTAAAATAATCTGTCTTTTGACTATAGCTTTAAGTTGGATTTAAAACATTCTTTAAGCACTTCATAATATATTCAGAAAATATATTGCTTCATTAAGGCCATATAATCTTTACACAATCATATTGGTCTTTTCTATTGCTTTCTTAAACCATTACTGTAACTCCTACCGCCTAAAGCTCTTTTAATGCGACCATCTTGTCATTCTGACTATCTGTCGTGATTCAGTAGCGGTGTTCAATATAATTTCCTTAAAAATGGGAAATATTTCACATAAATGCTTACAAGTTACAAGAAATGGTAATTTAAAAAAAAGTAAAGTTGCAGTCTTTAAAGATAAGAAATGAAAATGTAGATCAACATAAAACTGGAAAAAATTTGAGGTTATGGTCATCTAATTGGGTGTGGAAAACTTGGTCGCAGCGCTAGAAGACTTATGAGACACCGTGATAAGACCAAGTAGTTTTATGAGCAGGCCGAGCAACCTTGGTCAATACTAAGAAGCTTTACTCTAAGGAACAGTTAGGAGTAAACAGATTAATTACAGTAAATAAAAGGTTATGACAAAACTAATAGGATTTATGCCTTCTTTCTAAGAAACCTTGAGATTTTAAATGATAAGAAGCCATATTTTTACAAACAGCACAAGCCTCCATATTGGAAATATTTTAGGGAGGTAATATTATTCAATAATTTTATCAAAATTTCGCAGTTCCTACCTACATACGAGGATTTTAACAGTAATACAATATAAGATTACAAGCAAACATTTTTAAGTTTGTTTATAATAATTAAACCTTGTTTAGAATTAGTCAATAATAATTTAATTATTTAAAAAAGCAGTAAATATAAGGCGCTTTAATTTTTAGAAAGTATCTTTCCATATTTCATCGAAAAAGTCGAGTGCGATATAATTTTTGGCTCCTATTTCGGCGAATTTATCAGATTTTGGTATTGCATTTCTTCCATGTTTATTAGGGTGGAGTGAAAAATTATTTTTTTTTATTTCTTTGATGTAATAGTTTCCATTAGGAACACATATTATCCATACCAATTTTTGTTTTAATCGCTTTATATTTAGAGGGTCCGCCAGACCCACCAATGTTAGAAAAAAAGTTGAAAATTGCAACTTTTTAAAACTCGTATTTCAAAAATTATACTCAGGTTAGCCATATCCGCAATACTACTACTAATGGTAATTGCTCATTCACTTACGACAGGCACGGACTAAGTACAGGGTTCGAATTAAAGGAATTAAATAAAACAGTAAAACGTTATATTTAAAGCCGCAGCCGTGGCGGAAGGCGGACCCTCTAAATGATTGATCGCAATTACCATTAGTAGTAGTATTGCATATATGACTAACCTGAGTATAATTTTTGCTATTAGTAACATTTACACGTAAAGAATGCAGTTATTTATATACGAATTTTAAAAAGTTGCAATTTTCAACTTCTTTTCTAACATTGGTGGGTCTGGCGAACCCTCTAAATATAAAGCGATTAAAACAAAAATTGGTATGGATAATATGTGATCCTAATGGAAACTTTTTGTAACTATTACATCAAAGAAATCAAAAAAATTTATTTTTCACTCCACCCTAATGTTTATTCTTAGGAGTTGGAATGCATCACCGACTAGACAACATCACATGACGAACATTTGTTTGATGGAACTGGTTTACAGGTTATGATAATTGTTATAAATCTCAGAGTTCTTAAACTCATACTAATCTTAGATCACTATAAATCCTAGGGTTTTAAAACTTGCTAAAAGTTTTATGATTGTCTTGAAGGCAATGATAAGAGAATCGATTTCAATACAAGTTGGTTTTAAACAAGCTTTAAGATTTGGTCTTGAGACCCTCATAGAAGTGGGCCCTTTGGCTGTAAGAGAGCCTTTATCTTGCCTTCAAGAGGTTGTCTAGAGCAGAAGGTTTTAAGTGAGTCTTATTCATTTGGCTGTAACAACGTCTTGAAAACAATATTAAAGCTTCTTTTGTTACTTGGGCAGGTTCGCTAAGGAGTAACTGAAATACGATATTTTAAATTAACAAATTGCGGGTTACCTGGGGTGAAATAAATCTATTCGGAGTTTAATTATGGCATAATGATACTACGAGCATACAGATCACGAAACTATAAGGTGAAAAACGACAAGTTAATACACTTCTTGGGGTGTTTCCCCATCAAGCTGCATATTAATTCTTCTGTGCACAACCTTCTGTAAATATGAAAGAATTCCAATTGTCCCAATTTCCGTGGGGTATCTCACTGGTGCCAATACTACACCAAAATACTTCGAATGTATTGTTTTTTCTATTTAGTTGTATTCAGCGGCAATCGTCGTAATAAACTAATAACCAGTAACAATATCACTTCTTTTCTAATCTACGTGCGTCAACGTAAATATATTTTTTCCCCGACTGGTTTCTTTTTATAAACTGCTGTAAATAATTCGTCCGATGTTATTTACGTGATCGTCTTTTCTGCGCAACACTGACCTTAAATAATAAGTCTTAGACGTGACAGTATTAAGCATTTTTACTTTTCTACACTAGTACGAAAAATAGCTGTTTCACGTACTTTCTTAGTATTTTTTTGTCCATGGAAAAACGTAAACTGTCATTTTAGTTTAGTTAATTAGATGTTCTATACGCAACAAACACGTTTTAAATGATACGAATATTACATAACTGTTTCGGTTTTTGTAGTGTTTAGTGTGACATTTTTTATTTCGATTTCAGGACATCTTGGATATATGGTTTGACAGCGGTATCTCATGGTCGTACGCCCTTAAGGACAAGCAAGTAGCCGACTTGTATCTTGAAGGCGTTGACCAATTCACAGGCTGGTTCCAATCAAGTCTGCTTACGTCGGTGGCCTTAAGGGATCAGGCTCCTTATAAAACCATATTTGTCCATGGATTTGCTGTAGACAAGAATGGCGTGAAAATGTCAAAGTCTCTTGGTAATGTAGTTGATCCAGTGGATATTACTTGTGGAAAGAAGGGTCAAAAGGCTTATGGCGTCGATAGTCTAAGGTATGTTAAAAGTATTGCACTTTTTTTTTATCAATATACAAAAATTTCCACTCTGACACACTACAGTAGGATTGCATCGTCCATCGGACACTGTTGTCTGCTTCAGACTGACTATTATAGCGGATGTCTTGATTTTCTCATAAGGGTTGTTAGTTGTTTATGTCATATATACATATTCTATAGAATACAGAAACCCAGACAGATGCAAGTTTTATTCTTCCCTCCACCAGAATAAGTGACTGTCAGCTTCATTAATTGAAATGAATTCAAATTCAAGGTAAGTCATAGCAAACAACAAGCACAATATGCAGATTTCAATACGTCATATCTGAGATTAGATCTAAGTGATGTAAACGATGTGCAACATTCTTTTTGGGAAAGGAGTTTTTTTTTAGCTTTTAGTTTTTGACCTAGCAAATTGGTAAATATCTGTTATTTTACTACAAAATGTTGGCCTTCTCCTTCCATACAGTAATAGAGATCTTGTTCAAAACGGTTGCGGACGTTCTGAAGCATTTCAGGTGTACTGTTCCGGGTAACTCCACCGATCCTCTTCGCCAAATCCGTCTACCAGGAAAGGTTTCATATAAATAAGTGAGGAGGTGTTCCATCTTGTTGAAATGTCAACTCATTCTCATTGTAGCGGTTACTATGTCCAAGTATGTGTGTCAATGCGTGAATTATTTTTTTATTTATCTTCAAGTAAAAACAGATGTAAAGCATCCAGTTACAGATACACTAGGTATACAAACATACAAATTAAGTACCTATAACATTACTTATCACTAGTTTGTTAACATTTATTCTCCTAGGGGCAAAAATATTTACATTTTTCAACTATTTATTTGCCAAGTCACACATTCTTTCGGAGTTGGTCAGTTAGTTTTCTTGATTTGTTTCAATATTTAATAAGAAAAATTAAATATTCAGTCAATGTTTATTTCTGAGGATGAGACAGCTGACTTAACAATAATTGTTGGTTGCCTATTGAAGGGTACCTTTGGAATGTTGCCAAGTGTACATTTTTCTCTAGCGATCTATGTGCGGTTTTGATGTGTTTGCGGACCAAGTCAACAAGAAACAACATAATTTATTGATATCCTACCATCAGTTTGATGTTAAACGACTTAACTGAGCTTTCGCTTAATGTACGCAGGCAAGATGATTTAGTAGTTGCGTTGTGTTCCCTAAATTTGGCAACACTGCCCGGTTGTTTCGTAGCTGGTTTCAATAGAGACGCAGGCTCTTGGCTAAATGTGTGTTTAGGTCTGAATTATTATGCCGCTTATTCATGCGTTTAGCGTTTTTGATCTCATTAGTTTAAAATGGCCGCGGGCCGGGATGAAGTAGTTTCTGTTGAGTGGTCATTGCGGATAATGGTTTTATCTTCGGTTTTCTTTATCCTGCCAGCAAACCTAAGTACATTTATTCTTATTCAGGTTAGTTCTGGGTATTTGTAAATAAAATAAATCCTGACATCTGGTATTGACCAAACCACTTATGCGAAATGGAAGCAAGGCAAGAATTTTTTTGCAATCAACAATACCTACTATTATTTTTATTAGCAAGGCTATACTGATTCTTATACGTCTAATATTAAAGCTGTCAAATTCAAAGGCATTCAGAAGTTGTTGGTGATCAAACCCCCTAGTCAGGTAAAAGCCAAACTTTTTATAATGTATGTACTTTAAAAATTTGCGCTGGATATTTTTCAGTCTGTTGATTTTATTTGCGTACATTGGTGACCAAATTACACTTGCGTATTCTAATTTTGACAAAACAAATGCCTTATGTAGTGTTACAATAGTGTCAATATTATTAAAATTCCTGCTACATCTAATTACAAAGCCAAGCATTCTGTAAGCATCCTTACAATATTTTTTTTATATGACTATCAAAATAAAGCCTGGAATCAAATGTTACACCTATGTCCTTATGGACTACTTCTCGTTTTAATCTTGCTTCTTTAATGAAATAATCGCAGTCTATTAACGCCTTGTTACAAGTGTATGACATAACTGAGCACTTTTTCACATTTAGGTTTAACTTGTGGGTGTTACACCAAGCAACAACATTATTTAATGACCTCTGCAGCTCACTGCATTCCTTTTCACCACTAACCTTTGTATACAACTTGAAATCATCCGCATATATTGAACCACAGACATTACCAAAAAATCCACTTATTCCATTAATTAAGAGTAAAAAGAGCAGGGGCCCTAGATTTGAACCTTGTGGGACCTCTGAAGTTGGTGTATACACACTCGATTTTTGACCTTTAATCTCTACATACATCCGTCTGTCACTAACAAAGGAAGTAATTATTTTTATAATATTACAATCTATATCACTCTCCATCAAAACCTTAATTAGTTGAGAATGACATACTCTATTGAAGGCCTTCTCCAGGTCTGTATATACAACATCGACCTGTTTACCCTCTGCAAAAGCATCATGAACAAACTGTGAGAAGTCCAGAAGGTTAGTCACTGTGCTTCTTCTAGGAAAGAACCCATGTTGATGGTCTGTGATACAGAGTTGAAGCTTACTGAAAATTCTGCTACATATAACTAGTTCAAAGACCTTCGAGAGAGCTGAACCAATTGTTACTGACCTATAGTTTTCGATACAACACCTATCACCCGCTTTATGTATTGGTATTACTTTACCAAGCTTCCACATAGTTGGAAAGTAACCAAATTTTAAACAGATATTAAAAATAAACTGCAGTGGTTTCAGGAATACCTCAGAACAACCCTTTACAATGTATGCAGGGACACAGTCTGGACCAATTGAATTATTAGCTTTTAACAACAATATTGCATTTTGTACTTCATCCAAAGATATTTCATCAAAGCAAAAGTCACCCCAGCCATTGGAGTTAATTGAACAATTTTGTGAAGGAATATATACCGTTTTAAAATAACCAGCAAAACTTTCAGCAATTCTATTTGGTTCAGTTGAATTACTACAATATGTCATATTTACAGGAATGTCACCATTTTTTTTACTTTTTATGAAAGCCCAAAACATTTTTGGGTTCGACTTTAACTCATTTTGAATACTCTCAATGTACTTTTTATGTTCAGCACTAATAAGAGCCTTCAAAAAACTTCTAATAGATTTGAATCTATTTTTCCAGAAAGTCAAACCTGATTTTTTAAATTTTTGTCTATATTTTTCTTTGGCTTTTATACAAGATATTATTTAATTTGAATACCAGACCGGATACTTTTCCTTACTATGGATAGTTATGGGAATACATTTGTCAAAAATTTCATACAAGTTTCTGTAAAATACATCAATAATACGATCAATAGCTTGACATCCTTTGACAACTTGGCTTATAATGACATCCCAATCAAGCAAACTCAAACAGTCATATAATAACGAAAAGTTAGCTCTCCTAAAATTGTAATGTTTAGATTGCACCGAACTACATTCTTTTCTTGCATATTGCTTTTTAAATCTAAGAGCCAAGGTTGGATGATATTTATCTGGCTTAAGCAAATCTAAATTACACTTAACCACATGAAGAGTCGGTATGTTCGTTATGACTAAATCTAGAATTGAACTAAAGTCATTCAGAATCATATTTTGTTGTACACAGTCATGTAACGCTAAAAATTATTAAGTTCCGCTACAAAGCAATTTGTCAATCCACTAACTACTCATCTTGTCATGAAGCACATAATTTTATTGACGATCGTATCAACTAAATCAATCATTTTTGTATTTGGCATAACCTCCAATTCACCAGACACTATCCCATCCAGTTTGCATATGAATTCCCTAAGTTTTGTATTAAAATTAAACTTTAAATTATTCAGTTTTTTGCTGAAACCATATGTCACCTCCACAAATATAACATTAACATTCTGAATAGTCTTTATCCTAGAAAGTAAAAACTTGAAAGAAGGAACCTTAATGATGTGATTGAAATTATTAAAACCAGCAATAACAAGTACATGATCCATAGAACGAAAATCTTTCATTAGCTCCCCCATGTGTTCAATAACACGTTCAAGTGATGCACCTGGCTTATATATTGATAGAACTTTATAATTGTCACCTGTGCCCTTAAGTTTCCTATACACAGGCTTACCAATATTATTTCCATAATCATCAGACAGTACAAGAATTATCCTATATTCGTTTGATACCTCTACCTTAGAACAACTGCCACGTTGGTATGCTTCATGTCTCTCAGCTGAGGTTCCCTGGACAATATTTTTCAATCCATCTCCATTTTTTAGTCCCTGTTGTGGGTGAGATTCGAAGCCAAAGACTTATTTACATTTTGTTGCAGTTTTTCCAGCTCAATTTGATATAGATTATTATCAAGCATTCTAATTGTATCAACCATATTTTCATTCATTGTTCTTAGATCTATTACCTCATTTTGAAGTTTTAGTATAGTCTGCTTACTTCCCATCTGTTGAATAATTTCATTTTTCAATTCAGCAATGATATCTTCTTGCTCATCTATTAATTTGTTATATTTAAGTTGAGCATGCATTCGACACTGTCTGGTACCAATTGCAAATATTTTGTCCTGTAAGGTCTCCTGATAGAGGAAAACACATTCACCATAAATTCCAGCCCACACTTTTTGTAAATAAGCAGGTACAGTCATTCTTGGATAAAAGTGGTGCGAGTTACATACACTATGAAAAATTTAAAAAAGCGTTACATTCGTTTATTGCCAGTTTTTTATGTGTTTTTTTTCTCGAAAACTGCTGCATTAAATTCGAAAAACTAGGAAGCGTTGGAAAGCACAATCGATGGTCTTTGAAATGAGGCATCAATTGGCCTCTAATCCCATTTAGGCTTTATGGGATTCCACCCCGCAGAGGAGGTGGAAGTGACAAGGTTGAAAATATGAGCAAAATATTTCCCCACTTTTTCAAATGTTAACTATTTGAAATCAGCCTTGTTTCGTTTTCATTCCCTCAATCGGACCATGGTAACTTTGAAAGCAAAATCTACTAAACGAATCGACCAATTTAAGAAAAAAGGTTTGTAAAGAGAATCAAAATAGCTTTAAAAGAATCGACCACTCGACACAGTTTCCATGTTTAAATTCTGGGGGTGACACTCACTCCTTGGAAAGGTTGCATACTAAAAAATTCCGAAAATTTACTTTAAATACTAGAAAAGGCCTCTGTTTCGCTTTTCATTGGGCCACTCTGTATATAGCAATAATAAGCGATTTTCAATACTAGTGAAGGGAACATCGGAAGATTTTTAGAATCGAATATCTTGCATTCGAATACTTTTGAGAATCGAATGATTATTCGAATACAAAGAATCGAATTATTTGGATTAGTCGCGATATCCCAAATGTTTCAATTAGCGATTCAACCTCTCGAGATTTCGAGTGACTTCGAAGTCTCGTTCTCGAATTCAAATTTGCAAATTGTCTGATTCTGGATTGTTTGATCTTGAGGTCTTCATTCTTGATACATTTAAGCATAAGAACAAAATCTTTTGCAAAGATTAGCGAAAACATTCACGATTAAAAAATAAAATAGTGGTTAAAAGTCCTTATTTTCTGCATATTGCAAAAATATGTATGTCATACCTGCCGAGTAAGCAGTGCCGACTACGGCATTTAAAATTAATAATATGTTTACTACAGAAGAAAAATATTCAACAATTAAAAAACTACCACAGTAATTAAACTACTCTATTTTATACTTTTTATAGTATAGCGTTTTCGATTATTGTTCACCATAATACAAAACAAAGCCCGCTATTATTTGTTGCTTAGAGGCAGACCAGCATAATCGAACTAGTTATATTTGACGCGAATTGTGCCGATTCATATTTCATTTCGATTGAACCAGCATTCGAGGGACGATTAATTCGTTGTTAGCGCATTCGAATGTTTTCTGGTATTCGAATTCTTCGTTGAGAATCGAATGCATTCGAATGCAAGCCAGAATCGAATACTTCGATTATTTGTATTCGAATAGTCCCTTCACTATTCAATACCATTTAGCCTAGTTTTAGGTTTTGATAGGAACTCACATCCCGTCGAATTTCTATTTAGTAGTTTAAAACAGTAAATTTTCAAGAAGTAAATGGAGATTTTTTGAGCTTCTTATTAAGTAAAATAATTGCAATTGTAAAATGTAAACGAAAAGCTCCACCATTGATTAACTATCAATTTGTGTGTCATTGTAACACTTTAAATATTATTTTCAAATTAATGAATTTTCAAAGCCTTAACAGAGACAACAATGAGACCTTCAACTATGTGTCAAAATAATATCCCATTCTATTCTCTGTCTTTGTCTCGCATGATGAAAGGTGGAACGTAGATGACGCTAGGGAATATCCCGCAAAAATTTGAAAATAATTACATTTTATGTTACTTTATTAAATAGCGATTTCTATTGGAAGAGTTAGTGCGCACCTTGAGGTCAATGGTACGCACTGAGTGTATTTTCACTTTGTTTACTGATGTTGGTTAATGAAAAATAGGAATATACTCAGTGCGCAACTAACTCTTCCAATAGAAATCGCTAAAATTATTTATTAATGTTTATATTATATAATTCAGCACCAACCTAGGGATATAAAGTGAGTGCATATATTTGTTGATGTATTTTATTATTGACAATATTCTACATATTTTTAACAAAGCAAATTAACAGAACTCTAATGTAAATCTAGTTTACAGCAAAAAATATAAGTAAATGGTCAAAATGTTTATTTGAGCTACATTTTTGTAAAAGTCAGGGAAGAATGTAAAAGTAAATAATAAAAACAAGTTTATTTGATGCATATTTTAAAGAACGCTGACATAAACAATAACAAGAGTGATGTATTTCAGAAATGACGTTTAATGTGAGAATACAACAAAAGATCGCAGTAGTTTGTAGCATCTCGGACTTCGCTTAGATATAGTTAGAGCACCATCAAAAGTCCACCATCTCCCTTTTGCTGATTTGCTTCTAAACCACCGTATCTGTGACACCATAAAATCTGCTGTAAGAGAGGGCATATTCTTAAACAAATTTCGTACAGCATTTGAATCTGCGAGATTTGATAAGGATTTTGGAACTTTTTGCTTCCAGTTCTAAAAAAAACAAAATATTGAAATGTAAATGAAATATCGTCTTTCGAGAAAATAGTATAAATAACTTTTATACTTAGAAAAACTAAGCAATTTTAGTCTTGTAGTAAAGTTCAATTTCAAATAAAATGATAATAATATTGCTAAACTGTCATGCAGCATGCATCATAATACCGACACAGCTTAATGCTGTACTAAGCTGTTACAGAGATGTCAAAAATTGTATTGTATTGGCTATGAAATATAACCCGTCTGTCTTAGCATGTCAGTATGACATTGAACTTGACAATTTTATTTTAAAAGAATGGCATAAAATAAGACAGACGTTTTCGATTCCATGACCATCTTTTATCAATATGTATAATTTTTGATACCCCAGTACCCACCTTCATTCTCTATTGAGGCAGTCTCTACTGGATATTGAAATATTTCTACCTAGGAACAGGAAGGCGAAGTAGAAAGTTCTTGAATCCATGCAAATGGTACCGCTGCTTTTGAAAGTTTATATTGTATAGCATCTACACAATTTTTCTTTTGAAATACTTTTTGCAAATTCTGTAATTCCGCAGTGAGTTTCCAGAGAACTTCATTCCCAAATGCTCCTGCCATATTCTTGACCTAAAACACTTTTACAGACATTATTTAAATGGCATGTTCTATCCATTTGTGATAATGTGTCATTGGTGCAACACTAATACAGTTGACTTTTGACTGCTTTGAATGTACCTCGAAATGCATGTAAGCATGTCATCAACAACGCCATGTGTATTCTTAGGCGTATTCAGAGATGTCTTTCTTACTAACATTTTTAAGTAAAAAATTGCAAACATCTGAATGCCTGTACGAGCCCTAACATATCTATGATCATTGTTCAGATTCTGAACAATGAACATAGAAATGTTAGGGCTCGTACAGGCTCTTATTATAACATTCCTCCTTTACTTAGGTAAATACATAAATAATTATGACAAACATTGCTGCAAACTTTATTACATCAGGTATTTTCTTCAATTATTATTATTTAAATGAAGAGTAAAGGCTGTGTGCATGCACGAAACATAGTAATGAAACAATCTGTATATCAAGTAAAATTTTGCATGATATAGGTACAAAGATTGTTTCATTACTATTATTATTTATGCTTCAATTTGCAATTGTTCATCTCTAGGCTCTTTCTATTTTCCCTAATTAAATAAGTTTGTAAAGCAACAACTTACCTTTCAAGATTTGCAGGAAACTAGAACAACTACACCTTCGCTTCCCATTATTTGGCAAGGCGTTGGAGGTTTCTTTGTCGAAAACACCTTATTGTCTGTTTTTGCAATAAAGATGGGACTCTAAATGGGATATTTTTGGCCTGGCGAATAAAAACAGTGCAGGGAGAAAGGCTTTCCTCTAAGAGCTTTCTAGATTTTGGGTCCCAAATCGGCCAAATCTTTAAAAATCGTTATTGAAAGTTTACCTAAATAAACGGACTAAAAAAGCAGTATACCTACGGGGATAAATTCTCTAAAAATCACTTAATAAAATCACAAAGTAGAAATCACAACTCAAAATAAATTAAATACTAAAAAATGGCCGATCCATCATCCATCAGACAAGTTTTTCCGCAGCGTTGCCACGTTTTATTTATCGATTTATTTTACTAGTTCTGTCACTTACTCTTTGCTTGCGTTAGATAAGAGTAAAAATTATTATTTTACTAGACTATATTGAGATGTGTTACATTTGGCATTGTTGTATTTTTGTTCCTAGTGCCATCTGAGAATCTCCTTTCACCATGCCAGGAAAGGATGGGTTAATACAGAATCAATGTAATAGATAAAGACGAAATCTCCGAAACAATAGGAATAAATTTTCTATTAAGTTGAGTGTCTCATTATTGTCTGGCCTTAAATCTTTTGTACTTATGTGACCTATTTGTGAAATAATTGACCATATATTTTGACGGTCTTATATGCACCTAGTACATACTACTTTACTAAGATGCATAATCTTTTCTTTAGGTGGTGGGTAGCATGTCACGCCAACCAGACATCGTTGGCCTCAGTTAGTGATAACATCCTTAACCAATCTAAGGAAGAGGTCCAGAAAATTCGAAGTGTCTTAAGATTTTCGATTGGTTCCCTCTTTGACTATCAGTACAACGAAGGAGATTTTGAGAATGCCAGACTTGCCGACCGATATGTGCTGCATTTGTTGTACCAGTTTTATAGGAAGGTACTACACGTTACTTGTTTTAACACCATAAAGCCATTACACCTAGCATCAGTTATTCACCTGTTCAGTCGGGGAGCTTAAATAAGCCAGATAGGGACTAATAGCACTGGTTGGCAAATTGCATTATTAAAAATGTTTATCTCAGTTAAAACTTGCTATCTGAAAATTGTCTGCAACTAAAACCATTTTTTAACAGCCTATAATTGAGCTCAATTATACTTCAGATGTTACTAACCGAAACTAGCTCAAGTGGTTTTATAAATAGGTAAATTTTAAAAGCACCCTATTTCAGCTATGTGCGTTCTAAGCTTGAGTACAGTGGAGTTATGTCTAAACTTTATAAGTATATTGGGCGGCTCCAGAATATTCACAAAAAGTTTCGCTAATTCGTTCAGCAAATTATATTTCCATAGGCTATGTATGGAATCCTTTGACTTACAAGCTTTGTACCGTAATGAAATAGAATCTGTAAATATTTTTTTATTACGCATGCATCATAATCAACGATTATCGCACGCTGCAGCGTGGCCTACTTTTTTAAAGGTTGCTATAGAAACATTTGATCATGTCAAATGTGACAGATTAATATATTCGTAAATATATCCCTTAAGTTTAATATTTAAAACATTTTTGAGATTATGATGCATTCGTAATAAAAAATAGCGTATGATATACGTGTATAAGATGCCTTTAAAGCCCTTGCGACTTACAAAACACTCCGCTGCGCGTCGTGTTTTGAAATATGTCATGCGTGCTTTAAAGGCCCTCTTATACAATTATATCATAATATCCTATAAATCGATCAAGCTCTACTCGACTTCAATTTATTAAATACATATTTATTTAGTAAGCTCTGCTTGATATTACTAGTATAGCCATTTAAAATCGCAACTTTTGTTTTGAACAGAATTTAATTTTCAGGCAAAATCGGACATAGATACCTTCAACTTCCACAAAATCAATACCTCATTGTCCGCTCTGCTGGCAAATCAAATTTCTGCACTTTATTTCACTTCTATCAAAGATAGACTATACTGCGAGGCAGCCAATAGTGTTTCTAGAAAATCTGCACAGTATACTTTACTACAACTTTATTATACAATCTCACATGTAGTGGGAGGCATTCTACCACATTTAGTGGAGGAATCATATGCGTATTTACCTCAAAGAATTGGAGATACCTTTTTTACTGGTGATAGATTGGAGCCAAAGCTTGAATGGGAGAATGCTGAGGTTGGTAGGATTATGGAATTGATTTTGGACATTAGGAAGGAGATTAATAGAGTGTGTAATATTGAGAGTATTTTGAATACAGAGGTTACGGTGGAACTTGCCAAGATAAACTTTGAAATGCTGGAGGTAAGTGATATTGAAACTTTAATAGCTTTTTAATAAATACTAATCTTAATACTAAGAGTGATGATTAATAATTTTCAAAACATTTTACTTTTAGCTTCATAATATCCGATATATCAAGGGTACGTCGTATAAGATAAACAGTGGATCAGTTTTTTCATTAAATGTTGCTTTTATGTTTGGGTTGACATTTTAGTAGCTGTAATAATAAATAATAATAAAATGCTTTATTTTCATAACTTTTACAGATTTATGGCCTGCACGCTAACTGTAAATCTGAAGCCTATTTAACAGTTGGTTTTGATTACCGTACGTTTTTAAACTTGAAGTTCATTTTTTATTGGGAGGCCTTATTTACGTAAAAATTGTTAATATTAAACAATTTTGTTTTTGCTGACCTAAATTTATGATAGCAAATAAATGATAATAAATAAGTTCAACCAAACTAAAGTGCCAGTAGAGCAAATGAAAAATTAAATAGTAATAAATTTCATTGACAGTGATTTCCTGCGTAATCATCATTTACCAACTGCTGAAGTACAAAACGAAATTCAGAACTCTTCTTGTGTTGTACAGGGTGGCCCGTTTATTATGGGATGACATCTTATCTCAGAATCTACGGGGTATACCAAAAAAAGTTTAATACAAAAATTGGTTGGATTTACCTAGATTTTTAAAATAATGTATTTTTATATATACAAAGTGTTCGTATTTTCGTGGACAATTATCAACTTCCTTATTTTAACCCTTTAAGTGTCAGAACGAATTTTCTTTGAAACAAATTTTGTTGTTGATTGGGTATGCTTAAAAAATATATAAAAAAATCTATCCCCTCCCTTTATGTCAGGATAGGGTGGTTTGTTAAATGATCTTGGATACTCAAGAAAACACATATAGTCAAATTTCTCAAATCATTTTATTGACCACTTTTATCAAAAAATATATTTTTGGCAGAAACTCGTTATTTATTCCAACGAATTTGACTTACAAACGTATTTTAGAGATACTTGTCTTAAATAAATTCATGATTATTATCATGGAATGGGGTAAAACATTGAATGCAAAGAGCAACATTGCATTCTTTACAAAGTGTAGTTGAGCACACTACTTTATCTTTGGTGCTACAATATGCACATCGTCTTATAGTTCCTTTAATTGGTAAGTGTTTACCTACATCTATGGTTCTAGCAGAATTTTATACTCCAACACACCTCCCAGAATTGCTTTTCGGAAGCCTTGGCTTCTTCGCAGGTAATTTAGAAGTAGATCTCTTCCTAGAATTGTATGTAGATATCAGTTCGTCCGCTAATAAGCTCCTAAAATCTAAATGACTTGTAGGCTTCTCCTTTTTCTCAACACATCTGGTTTTGTAACATATGTAGGAGTTAGCTATTTAACTTTCTAACATATAATAGAAGAGTTTTAGCCACCACCTACGACTTTTCCATGATATGTTATAGAAAGGCATATATTGGTCGATTCGGTCAACAGCACCCATGGACTTGTTGTAGTCTGCTATTGGTATTGGACAAGTTAAGGCTTCCTTTTCCCCTTATTTGTTAGTTCGGGTAATATCAATCTTAATGCTGGGATCATGAAATGAACTGATAACAATCACACTTTTTTCCCGCGATCTTTCCATTTGGTATAACTAACATTTCCAGATGATGCAAAATCTGAATCCCCAGGTTTCATTGTTTTGTCTGCTTTCATTAGATCTGTCGGGTAATTCTTCCGATTTGATCCGAATGTGCCACATGCAAAAGTTTTGCTCTCGAGTAACGTTTTCACAAGATTAAAGATACTAAAGTAATTATCAAAAAAAAATACAATACCCCTTTTCTAGGTAATTTCTGACCAGCTGTAGCACTACCTGTTCTTCTAATGTACTACCTTCTTCTGGCTCTTTTGATTTTCCTTCATAGACACTAAATTGCAGCATAAAACCTGAAAGCGAATCCGCAATAACCCAAACTTTGAAGCCGCGTTTGATAGGCTCCATCGGCATATATTGTTTTAAAGAGCTTCTACCTTTAAAACCGACCATACTTTCATCGACAGCCATGTTCTTGGATGGATTGAAGCACTCATAGAATTTTGTATTCAAATGGTTAATAAGAGGCCTAACTTTGTACAATTTATCAAAATTTGGGGTATTTCTTTGGGCATAGTAGCATTGTCATTTATATGCAAGAATCGAAGTAGTTTTAGAAATCGTTTCAGTGTCATAATACCCGCAATTCTTTCCATTCTAAAATTGCTGTTTGTCGACCAATACTTTTTCATAGAAGGTAGGGAATGGAACCCCATTATTACTAAAATTCCAAACAATGCGTTGAGTTCAGAAACATCCGTATTTAGTTGAACTCCCATCTGAGAGGCGTGTTTATTACTTTCAGTAACAATATGGCTCATAATATCATCCGTCATGAACACGTGAAAAATACTCGATCGACTTTCAAGATTCGCCTCGAATGTTTGTCCAAAAGGTTGAAAAAATGTGTAGGCAATCACCCTTCTTGATAGTCTCGTCTGAATTCGAACTCGTTGGTAGTTCTATGTCTTCATCGTCGTCGTCTGAAGAATTCATCTGCTCATCAAGGATGGATTTTGGTGGTAAGGCTGGTCCTAATTCAAAATTAGGATCCGCAATGGAATCGTCACTATCAAAATCTTGAAAATCGTCTTCCATATCTGCAGTAACTGGTATCCTCCTGCGTAGATTTCTAAAAATCTGTTGATTTAGTCGGGAATCTGAGGATCTGCTAGCTAAAGAAAAACCTTTGGAGGTTGATGGGATAGGAGAAAGCATCGGAGTGAGGGGTAATAAAGAGCGCCTGCTAACTGAACCATCTTTGTCTGGATCAGAATCTTCAAATGTTGATGGTGTAGGAACGTTTACCGGAGTGAGTGGCCATATAGATGAAGATGGTCTACTAGAAGACCTGTCAGTGTTACAGAAGGTACTAAATGCCGCGCCATCTTCTGCGTCACTCTCTCCCTCGTATTCTGAGTCTACAGCTTTATCATCTGGAAACTCTGCCAGCAAGGAGAACGCATCATCAGAAGATCGTTTTTCCAAATTCAATAGGGAATTATTAGCCATTATCTGAAACAACGTAGAAAACGATGTGACCAACCTTAATTCCAGACACCCCGTATGTGCAGGGTGTCCCGCTATAAATCGACCGCCCTTTTAACTTTTTTTATATAGAGCTGTAGAAAAAAATGTTAAAATGCGAAAGTGGTGGGGTACAAATGAAAATTTTTATTCAAATAATTTTCATGTATACAGGGCGATTCAGAAAAACGTAACATACAGGAATATACTCTTTCTTATGGAATGCCCTATATATTATTACATTTTTGGATGCTACTAATCCGGAAAATACCCTAAAGTTATTTGCCGTTCCATAAAATCCAGCATTCAGTTCCCCTACTTTTTATCAAAAGTTAACCAAACCAACTAAATCCAACTGACAGACCCTTGTATAACCACTATTTTTTAGAAAAATAGGTAAAATATTTTTTGTTGTCGAAAAACATCAAACCAAAAGTCATGAGTAGTATAAAACGAATCTGTAGTATAATACATGAAAATCCATGAAATGGTAGACTCGATACGATTTCAGTTGGAGTTCGGGTATTATCAAAATATTATCTGAGCCGTTGATATTAGGTGAAATAAAAAATTTACCATTTGGTAAGTATAGTCCTGAGGTGCAAAAAAATATCTAACTAGCTTATATTGTCCTATGTTGGGGTTTGGAACCTTCGGCACCATGCACTTAAACAGAGTTTTATCCACAATACCGGATCAGAATTTTTGCACTCGACGCGCGTTTCGCTAACCATGTTAGCATCATCAGGAGATGATTAAAACTAAAATTAAAAACTCCCTTTTATACTACTGTTTGCTTAATCAAGCGGAACTAAAAAGAACCAGTCCTGGAATCCCACTAGTCACGCTCGATTAACCAATACAATGGACTATACGGAATAGGTCATCTGTCTCTATTGAAACTATTCTTACATATTTAATAATTTCCATACTTTCATATGCGTAATTAATTAATTCATAATATAACTGATAGGAGATTATTAGACGCATATGAAAGTATGGAAATTATTAAATGTAAGAATAGTTTAAATAGAGATAGAGGGTCTAATCGAGCGTGACTATTGGGATGCCAGGATTGGTTCTTGTAAGTTCCGCTTGGTAAAGCAAACAGTAGTATAAAAGGTAGATTTTAATTTTAGTTTTAATCATCTCCTGATACTAACATGGTTAGCGAAACGCGTGACGAGTGCAAAAATGTTGATTCGGTATTGTAGATAAAACTCTGTTTTAGTATCTTATACTGAGGAAAAATAGTACCAGGAAAATGTTGTATAGATAACCTATATTTTCTAAAAAAAAAAAATTAATTGCCCTTTATAAAGCCGCAAACACCCAACAGTTCAATATTGTGTCTTGATTTTGTAACTGAGATATAAAGAAACATATTGTAAGTATTTAATATTATTTGCAGGGTGATAAAATAGCATTTACTTATCTTAATTTGCTCACAAATAACACTTTGCACATTCGAAGAAAATAGTCATAATCGTAAAGTATGGATGGTTAAGTTAAGTGACCACTTTTTGAGGATACGTCATGCACAGCGGAAGGTGGTTAACTGAGTACATTTGCTGGCATTTAGGTATGATGCAATAGCTATTATTAACAGCAGAAGCACGTGGCGTGATTCAAACATTTGGCGCCATATTTGATCACGATATATATATATA
>MU187525.1:0-10879 GCA_016904865.1 Pissodes strobi | reverse complement strand
TATAGAGAATTCGTACAAACCTGAAGCAGAAGTATGTACTTGTACGCACTATCCTGAAGCAGCGATTCCAACCTGAAGCGTATATATGCTTCAGGTTAGTCGTGCCCTGTTTTCTGCCATATTAACGAAAATTATTCGGTACTCTTTCTGTATCAGTGAGAGAAATGTTTCATTTTTCTAAGGAACTGGCTTTTATTGCATGACAATCTATACCATTTCAGATATTGCATGCTCTATAGTGCTTCAGGTCCGTCGTTTTAGTCCAAACATTGCCCTCACGGAAGTGTGGCGCTGCTTATGGCACTTTCTGTTGGTGTATATATAATTGATGGTATTACGCACTAACCTGAAGCAGGTATTATTGGCAACAATGTTATTATGTTGGGTCCGTTTAAATGGCAGATGAGTTTGTTTTCAAGGCGAGAATGGGTTTTATGATTATCGAGGGCTGATAACTGCTGGGATACTTTATATTTTTCTGTAATACTTGAAAAGGCTGCTTATTTTAAATGGAAATTGTTTAGAAATAGAATAGAAAAATATTGATCCCTTAAACTTTCGAATATCTTTTCCCATTTAAGTCACTGTTTGAAAATTGTGAAATAGACTTGTAAGTCGTAAATATACAATTTGGATTTAAATACAGAATTAAGCACAGTAATTAGGGTTAAAGTTAATGTTAACACAATTTAAAATAAACGCTTTATTTAATTATGTATTTTTTTATTTTGTTTGTTAAAATATCTATTAAAATTGGTTAAGATAAATATTTAAAAAAAATCAAAAGGTTAGAAATAGTAAATAATTTAACAAAAATTGAAGGCATTTGAAAGACGAAATTGATCAATTTAAACAAATATGGGGTAATATTGCATATTCAAATTACCTAAATTTGTCAAGTCAGCAGGAATATCTACAGGGTGGTGCTATTTTGATGTACCATAAAAAAGAGTTTTGCGAATCTATAGCATGTACAAAAAATCCGATTACGCGGGATTGCAAGCTCGATTTTTTACCATACAAACAAAAATCATACGACTTTTAAAAGACCATTTTTAATTTTAGACCACCATGTTCGAACTTTGACCCCTGCAAAGTTTGAAATTTAAAACTGTTTTTTTAATATTTCGATTATTTTATAAGAAATAAATATCAAAACAACTTTTGAGAAAAAAAAAACAAAAACAATTGTAAAAATATCAAAATAGGAGGCCAACAACTGACCCCCTTATTTTTAGTAAGTACATGATCTAGTGGCTTCCAAAATATATTTTTACAGATAACAATTTTGTTTTAATTATTTTTCGTCTCTTATAAAATGTCAATAAAATGATTACCAATATGTAATAATGCTTTTACAGTTATAGCGGTAATAGTATATTGTGCAACAAGTTTTGAAAAAGACTCTTTGCACACGAGTATGAGGTTTGTGCACGAGCCGTAGGCGAGTGCTACAAGTCATACGAGTGTGGGAAGAGTCAGTTTCAAACGTGTTGCACACGATACTTTTTCTACGGCTGCAGAAAATAAGGATTATTATGCGATTTTTATTATTTTTAATCTTCTAACTTTTGACACGACTGTGTGAAAATTTTTCATACGCCGTGTGAAAAGTTTTCACACGCTTATGTCAAAAGTAAATGACAGAAAATAAAATATTTTTGACTGGTTGACACTAACGAGGTTGACATTAACGAATTGTTTATGAATTATTTAAAAAAAAGCACACTTATTGCATCGTTTTCTAAATAAGGAATTTTATTAAATAAATTCAACAAATAATTAAAAAACAACAGACATATTCCTTATTGTGTTTTTAATAAAACATTAAGTATTTTATGGTATTCTTGGAACACATCTTCTCGTTTCATAGGCGAATAGGTAGGACTCGGAACTTTGCTAGTACTGACCATAAAATTTCGATGTTTAAGAACGTACAAATAGTACTTGGATACTATTTTATTTCTTTTTGTATTCCTCACGCGGTTTACCGATGGTTGCATAAAAACAAGAGTTTCTTGTATCTTTTTAAACAGGTTATTTCTCAATAGATCTATACCAGCGTTCTTTACTAAATATTTTAAAAGTGGCATGTTACTGTGTTGTTTATCTATTTCTTCGACACTTTCGCAAAATTTACACAAGGAATACTTTTGTAAATATTGTTCATTGTAAATATAGAAATTTGTGACAACCTTTTGCATGAATTATTGTTTTGACAGTTTGCTTACGAGTAATAGTTGCTGCCACAGCCTTCTAGAATTCGTGAGTAAAATTATGGTTCAAACTTATAATATTATTATTTAATAATATTTTCATATGATAATATAAAATGTAATAAAAAATATATTTACTTAAATTATTGTAGTAAGATTAGTGGCGATTGAATAGAAAGCATATTAATGTTAAAACCCTACTTTGAGCAAACCATATTACTAAAGTTTAAGGTAACTCTACAAAAGACATAGGCATATGTGTATCTGATAATATGTCACAAAATAGATAATTTTAAATAATATGTTTGTTCCTGTAACTTTAGTAGAACAATCTTTTTAAAAAAATAAGTTAGTAATATAAGTAATGTCTTACGGTAAATATCATGTTACTAAAGTTTACGGAATAAGTTACCTTTATTATTATTAGTAAAACGAACAAATGTTTAAAAACTACACTGTTCATGGTTTTAGTAACAGAGAACACTACTTTTTACTTAAAAAATCATGTTTTAAGTTAAGGATTTTAAGGGTAGTAGCCTCCGTCAAGATATATAGGTTTAGTATGTATTCTATTAACAAATAAAAAATTACAAAAGAATATAGGTTGACCCTATTACACCACAAAATATTATTTAAAATTCAGTACTTCCTATGACTTTAGTAATAGCTCGAAACTCTAGACAGACAGTATGTAGTGTGTTACTTGTTATGGTATAATATTAAGCTACTAAAGTCCAAGGAACAGTTAAATTTTGCCAATAGTACCGAGAAACATACAAAAGGCTTATGTGTATTAGTTTTAGTATAAGCCGAAGAGACGTTGTTGATATATGTTAGGAAAATTGCAAGATGTTAACTTTAGCAATAAAATTACAATTCATAATTAGGCTGGATTTAAACAATTAAATACATCAAATAATTTATTCAGTTACAATAAAGTGTTATAATTATTATTTAAATAACAAATTATCTTTACATTAATAAAACAAAATATAAAGTTACATAGCTCTATTTAAAGTTATAGTTAATTGTTATATTTGTGCAGTTTTGGAAACTGTGTGCTGGTATATTTTGTCTTTCAATCGAATTCGTGTATGTTATATTTTCGGTTATGTTTCGTGAACATGAAGGAAACGGTGTCGGCGGGTAAGTTTCTGATTCTTGTATTTCATGTTGTGATAAGGACGTCGAAATTTGGCTTACAGATTTCACAATTTTGTTTGCAATTTTTAGTTTATTTGCAATTGAAACGTCTACGTATCCTACTGCCACTCCACTAGAACGCCATCCCCCATGGCGTTTAAGTATAAGTAAATCCTCACCAGCATTAACAAGTATTGTTGCCGATGAGCGCCGAAAACAATGGCCTGTATATTCGCTCGGATTAGGCAGTTTCAAAAAACTGGCTATTTCTGTAGCCATGCGACTTGCCTAGTGCATTTTCCATTTTGATAATTTAAGAAAAATCTGTTTTCGGATATATTGGTGGGTCTGAGATGGGCATACCTTTTACATATATTCTAGAAGTTTCCAGTTAGAGTAAATGATCGGGGCATATTATTTTTTGTACTTGTTAATTTGATCAACATAGCCGAATTTAAATCTTCCATGTTATTGACTGATAATTTATGTAATTCGTCACGTCTACAAGCTCCTGCCAGACCAATAGCAACTGCAGCCTAAAAAATTAAATGTGTTAATTAAAAACATTTAGCAAGTTTACGGGTGAGAACATTTTTTGTACTGTAGAGTTTGCTTTCAGTACGTACTGTTATTAGCAGGTATTGCTGATCCGGTGCTGTATTCAAAAATTGTGAAAAATCCTCCTCCGTTAGAATTTTGGACTTCTTTGGTGTATATTTTTCTGATTTTCGTTTTAGGAACGACTGTAGTTTCATATAATCGGTAATATTAATATTGTGCTTTATTTTTATGGTAGCTTTTAGCATGGAAAATATCGACCACAACGTGGATGCTTTATATTTCCTCGATAGTTCTTCAAAATATACTAGCAGTACATTTTCTGAAGAGGACTTAACATTGTTTCTTGCTTTCCACCCCTGAAATTTTTGGTATGTGGTCTCGTACCTGTATCTTGAAGTTTCCGGCAAAAGATTTAGCGAGACGCTTGTAGCTTTCTCTTTTATTTCTGGCGGTGTACATTCAAATTCACTATCAGTCTCCATTTTTACACAGCAAAAGATAATTTTTTCTAACAATACTTTTGACAGGTTGAAATTAAAATAAGTGTAATCAGGCAACCGAAAATCACGACCTACTTGATTCAAATTTTTATGACAATCGTGCTCATTTTGGCCAAACCATACTCAACCTATGTGAAAAAATTTCACACAGTAGTATCATACATCATGTGAAATTAGTCATTTTCAGATCCTGTTTGACGTGCGTTTTTAGACACTTTTCATAGCAGTCGTAGAAAAATATATTTTTGTCAAAATAAAAACTAATTTATAAAAAATATTTAAATAAACTATATGGCAACAACAATTTAATTTTGAGTGGACCTATGAAAGGCTATACAGGGTCTCTCATTAAGAAAACCTAACATTTTGTTATAACTTAAAAAGTAGAAAAGTAAAAAATATTGCGACGCCCATTAGTCTATGAAAATAACCTGCATATTAAAAATAAGTAAGTTGACTATTATTTATTTATTGTATTAAAATTTTCGTAAAAACCGAGCTCGAAACTGAGTAATTGGATTTTTTTTGTTTATGGGAAGGACTGTATATTGTCTGTTTAATCAAATGGTCAAAAATATAGAGGAGTAGGTGTAATTTTACCGACTTTCTATCTTTTGTTTAACATCATTTAGTGAGACACATCGAAATCAGAACGCGATATATGATTTATTTTTAATTTCAGTTACAAGGCAAAATGCGATATATAGGATACTCCTTAAGAAACATAAAATAAATAATGACTTCCGCTTGAAAATGCCGGGTTTACAAAAATTAGACTAGCGTTAAAATTAAAAATGATATCCAAAAATTCCAGTTAACTGCTTTAAAAATTATTCAAATCCCCAAATCTAAAATAAACAAAAAACCTAAACCTTTTTTGAGATGCCCAATATCGACTATTATATTTCACGAATATTAATGTTTTAAGTAGTGAAACGTTTAGCTCGTTACAGCTTTAATTATTCTTAACATTTTATTGTTAAAGTCAATGTAGAATTTATTGTTTCATTTATATGTATTTTATTTTGACCTTATCTTTCTACCCTCAAGTTTTCAAAACCTTATATGATATGTCCGAATAAAAACATTCAGATATAAAAGATGACGATCGCTCAGTCAGGTAGTTTGTCCGGTTGTCCCTTTAAAATTTAAAAACCCTAAGTTCTGGCTAGGGACCTTGTGTTTGGTTAAGTGGAAGAAGTAAAAAGTTCAATATAATTTTATTCTCGCAATAAATAGCAATAAGGAAATAAAATTGTTGGAATGTTCATTAGTTTGTAGTAGCATATTATTAAGTATGAATATATTTTTTTATTTAGTTGATCATGAATCCACGTCATGTCATCAGTCGTTTTATATTTTATTTAATTACATTACTAATGACATGTTTATTACTTAGTTTTGACTGGTCTTGAAAGATGATGCATGATGTTTTTTGAATATAAAAATTGTGAATTTGTTTCTTTCTATATGAAAAATAGCAAAAATGCAGCTGTTGCAAGACATACAATAGATGCATTCCATCTTAATTAGTGATTATTACAGACGAACAGATTCTTAAAGACAAAAAAATATTTCAAATCAGGATAAAGAATTGAACAGACTTTTATAAAGTTCGTCTAGAAAGTACGGATTTTTTTAATTATTTTGGAAAATTTTATTTAACTTCCATTCGTTGAACCTAATCTTCAATATTTGTTATGTACAGGGTGTCCCAAATTCGAGCCTCATTATTGGGATCTCGGAAACTAGAAGAGATACGAGGTCGGTTAATAGGAGGCAAAGTTGCGCAATTTGATGCTGATCGAAATGCCACCTTACAAGTTTAAAAATTCCGAATACCTCCGAAGATTTTTGGAAAGAAACGAATATTTGCGATTTAAGTTTTAGTTTTTTACGACTCTATGTGAATAGATATAACAAAATAAATTTCACTTTCTCGTTGCTACATTTTCTGTTCTACCAGGTGGTGTTATCAGATTTTCAAACCGACGTTTCGTATTTGAGCTGTCATCATTAACTTTGTTTTTTTTAAATACAGTGGATTTTTTATTATGGGTTTTAAAAGCTTATAAGGTCTCAAAACCAATAATGTATCGCACTTATTAGAAAAATTCATATTAATGGCATTTTCCATAAGAACTCATGTGTTAGAGAGAGACAGAAGATAGTTGTTTTTTTATATCAGTTTTTAAGAGCTTCTGATGTGCCAGAACGAATGATATATTGCACTTTTTCGAAAACAATCACTTTAACGATTTCCTGTTAAGATCTCACCAAAAATCTGTTTTCTGTCTCTCTCTAACACATGAGTTCCTATGAAAAATTACATTAATATGAATTTTTCGAAAAAGTGTGATACATTATTGGTTTTGGGGAAAGAAAAGCTCTTAAAATCCGTAATAAAAAAAAAACAGGGCCTTATTTAAAAAACAAAAATGATGATGGCAGCTCAAAGGCGAAACGTCGGTATGAAAATCTGATAACACCACCTTGTAGAACAGAAAAAGTAGCGATGAGAATGTGAAATGTATTTTGTTATATCTATTCATATAGAGTCATAAAAAATTTAAAATTAAATCGCGAATATTCGGTTTGTCCTAAATATCTTCGGAAGTATTCGGAATTTTTTAACTTTTAATGTGGCATTTTGATCAGCTTGAAATTGCGCAACTTTGCCTCTATTTAACTGAGCTCGTATCTCTTCTAGTTTCCGAGATCCCAATGATGAGGCTCGAATTTGGGACACCCTGTACAGGGTGGTAAGTTTGGATGTTTTTATTGTGTATCTAGGAAAACGGGAAATATTTCAAAAATCAAATAAAGCAGAATTCGAGGAACTTATAAGGGCTCCCGCGATTAGATTAATTTCGGTCATTTCTAAGCTGCCCGAAATTTTATTTATTATAGAAGATATGGAAAAACGAACAGATTGGTCTGAATCCAATAGTGTAGTTAGATTTTTAGCTTTGGTTACAATTATGGAGTTATAATGCAAATTTTAATTTTTTATATAATTCACCGATTAGCTTATTGAATAGGTGTCATAGAGCCGATTTAAACTATGTAAGATTGGATAGGGTTATCTACATTTATTCCCATAAGGAGCAATGATTTAGTGAGAAAATGTTTATTCACTTCCAATGAATAAATATTATTTTCTAACACATTGATTCCTATGGGGAAATAGTTTAAATAAATGAGCTATTACCGTACAAGGTGTTCTATTTATTAAAATAAAATTTTCGTTGTAATTTCGAAATTTTCAGAAAAAATACAAATATGACTACACCATTGAATTCTACAGATAAATGTGACTATAAAATCCTGTTCTCGATTTCTCACTATTTGTTATAATAAACGATATACCTCTATGAAATAGTAAATATTTAGTAATATTAAGTACCATCATATGGATCATCTATGGACATAGAAAATCTCATGAATATTTTGTTACTTAGGAAAAACTATTCGCAAAAATTAAATACATTTCTGGTACACACTTAATGAAATCACCATTCATACACATAAAGTGACAGTAATAGTGTTTATCATTGTTGAAGGTCAGGTAATTTGTCCCTTTAAAATTTAAAAACCCAAGTCCTAGATACCTACCATCTGTTTCTTAAGAGCAGGGAAAAAATCTTCAATACCTACCTATCCTTTTATGCTTACAAGAAATGCCAAAGTAAGGAAACAAAAATTGTTGGAATGCTCTTATTATAATAAAATCATCGCACAACTATATTTTGGATCTATGAGTACATTATTTTTGTCTCTGCGGTCCAGAATAAAATTTTGCTAAGAAAAAAATTATACAATGTGTTCGTAAAGTAAGGAATAAATAAATTGTTACAAACAAATATCGATTTTTCAAAAAATGGCTCGGACACGTCGATTTTGTTTTTTGATAGGAATTTTCTCCAATATCTTTGTTTTAGGATTTGTTTTGGACACTTTAAGATCTAAAGGGTTTTATATAGATTGAAATGACTTGCATGCTCCTATCTCACTTTTTATACGCTGCCTTAATGGCTTAAGTAAGAATTTTCCTTTTTATTTGTATTTTCGGCTAAACCAGAAGCTAATTCAGAGTATAGCTTATTAAAAACTAAGGTAGGAATGAACGTTTTTCTCTAAGCTAAATTGTTTTTCAAAAAAGTGGTAATTTAAAACGTTTTAAGTGGCCTATAACAGTGTTTTAAATTTTGTCTAAATTAATCGATACAGGGTGTTATTTAATTGATGGCTAAAAATGTAGGATATATTTTTTTGTCTCATTTTAGGACTAAAAGTTCATGTAAATATGATGCGTGCGTAAAGCCTTCGTTTTTGAGATAAAGGGTGTTAAAAGTTTTACTTTTTACGGTTTTTTCATGGATCTCGTACTCTAGAGGTATATAACTCAAATTTGGCAGATAGTATGCTGTAACCATGATGTATTAATTGGCTAAAATACATTTTACCAAAATCTACAGGATGTTACTTTGTTCCGGATCGCGATCGCTTGTGTAAAATGTCCTGGAAATTTAAATCCTTCTATGCAGTATAATTACAGGTAAAAATGAACTTTTTCTAATACTAAAATGTTGTAGTTTTAATCATTACTAACATTTTAGTACTCAGATCGGCTTAATAGCGTTTTTTTTTAAAGGAAATATAAACATTTACCGTAGATCATGTCTACATTGAGTTTAATACAAAAATAAAATAATGTTGCCGTAACTTTGTCCAGTAGTGTATAGAGATACACTTCATTAGAGCCTTTTTTTTGTTTTATTTTGATATTTTTAATATTCTTAAACGGAACAGAAAAAAGAAGAGTTTGATATACTGCTTTTCTCATTCATATTAACTCATATTTTTAATTAATAAAATCATTTTGATTTAGAGAATAATGAAGTTTGAAAGATATTTATTTAGATTGTGTAAGAACTTCATTATTTGAATACGTTCATATTTTGAATCAAACATTCCCTAAAGTTCATTTTGAGAAATAAGATACTCGAGGAAAGAATTTAAATACTTAGATGAAAAAAAAGTACCTAATATTATTTTCATCTTAAAGCTGTTCAAGCAAAGTAAATACAATTTTAAATGTAGAATATGTTTTATTTAACCAAGCATAACATTTCTCCTTTTGAGAAATAATTTATTTTCCTTTCAAATTATTCGAAATCTTGAAACAACGATTGTGTGATTCTTAACTATGATAATATAATAATTGAATCTAATATTTTGTATTATATTATTATATTATTTTAGTATATGCAAAGCTAAGATTTATTCTAATTGGGTATTATATTTTTAAAATGAGTTATCCTATTTTGTGTGTACATATTGTATGTTATACTTTTTAATAGTGCCATAATTAAAAGTTTGGCTTAAAATATTATGTGGCAAATTTTTATTTTATTTTAAGAATTTACATATTTCATGTTTTTTAGTGTTCTTTAGTATAGTGACTTTTCAGTTATAGCACCCCTAAATTTAATAAAACAATTTAAAATAATCTATATTGGTATATGTACTGAATTTAATAAAATTCTACGGTTAAAATCTTATTTTTTTAAGACACCTTATATAAAAATTTAAATAATATTATATTTAACAAATTAGCATTTTTTAAGACAGTAAAATGTTTTGCTCGTTTTAATATTGTGCCTAAAATTTTATTGTTGAAGTAAATCTCGAATTTATTTATCTATGTATATTTTCTCTTATAAGTATTGTTAATATTTTTAATTGTAAACTAAATGTTCGTAACTGGCTGTAATAATGATAACTGCCACTAAAACGTTTTTATTAATGCCTTTGTAGCTTTATGTTTTTACCCCTAAATTTTATATCGCAACTCTAACAAAAATGGAGCAAATCTAGAGAACTATTGTTTTTACGAGTTTTTTTTGTAAAAAAAGTCACTATAAACACCACCATTCGCCTAAAGAAGTTTTAGATCTAATACATTATTCGTGTAAAACACATTCAGATATAAAGTACCATTAATATGCTACTCTCTCTCTGACTCTTTAAAGTTTAAAAACAGGTAAAAATAGGTTCATCAGATTTCATGTAACGATTGCCCTAAGTCAATTACATCTGTTCTGGTCGGTAACAAAATATTTAATCTTGTAGTTCAATACTTAAAAAGGTTACTTATAAATCAGCGTTAAGTAGGGCAACATTGTTATGCTTCAGGAACAACCGTCCAACTACCGATTATCGTATATTTTGCTTCAGGATTGTGCTAATAATATGTATGCTTCAGGATAGTGCGGTTTATATACAAATATACAACAACTTTTTATTTTCAAAAAACTGCAGTATATATTGCAGAATAGGTTCTGCGATAACACATATACTCCAGAATACGTCATCAGTTTTTCTCTAACTATTCTAGAAATAGGTGCTTCAGGATTGTATGGATTATATGATGCTTCAGGTTTGATAGAAAGATCT
>JAEQML010042766.1:0-73244 GCA_016904865.1 Pissodes strobi | reverse complement strand
CGAGTGCAAATATTCTGTTTCGGTATTGTGGATAAAACTCTGTTTTAGTGCATGTTGCCGAAGGTTCCAAACCCCAACGTTGTTTCTTATCATATTAGAGATAAATATTTTCTTCATTATTCACAGAACACCCCTGCTGAAACTTGAGCGATATGGCTTTCGAGATAGCACCCTTCATTGGTTCCAAAGCTACATATCCGGCGGGAGGTCTCAGCTGGTCCAGTGTAATGAGAAGCGTTCAAAGACTGCAGCTATTTCGAGAGGAGTCCAATTTTGTTCTTGTTTTATATAAATGACCTGGCCTCTCTGCATATTCAGGGTAATATCACCCTCTTTGCTGATGATGGCTTGGCCATGTGACTGGCGACCTGAAACCCACAGTTTTGCAAGATATTGAGTGTATCAAAAAGTGGTGTGGCTTCAACTCTCTCTGTTCCAATATTAAAAAAAAACAACATAATGTCGTTCAAATGTCCACTAACTTGTATCTCTTTGAATAATCAGACAATTGAGAACATCACTCATGGTAAATTCTTAGGCATCATTCTGGAAGCAAAATTTAAATTTCACGACCATATTTGCGCTTTAAATTCAAAACTAGCATCTGCTTGCTATGCTCTGCGAGTGGTATCCAATCAATTGATCTTCTCCTCGACAAGGGTGGTTTATTACTCGATGGTTAGATACGGGATTGCTTTCTGGGGCTCATGCAGCCAGCAGTTGTTTAATTTAGTTTTCGTTCTTCAGAAGAGAGCAGTTAGGTATCTGAACAGGGCAGGATCCAGGAACCATTGCAGGCCTTTGTTTCTTTCATCACATATTTTAACTTTGGTGGCATTGTTCATACTTGAAACAGTATGTTTAATTCATAAAGAACGTTCTGTGTCTAACAGGCCAAGGCCCTATCAAACACGTCAGTCGGAAAATATTCCCTTGCCAATTCCTAAATCGACCATAACAAATAATTCATTCATTTATGAAAGTCTCATAATTTATAATCGCCTACCTTTGCTTTATAAAAATATTAAAAGTTTCAAATTGTTCCGGAAATAAGGCTTACTACAATATTGTAGAATACTACAAAGACAGATTAGTGTGATATTCTTGGTGATATAATTTGTGTTTATTGTTGTTGGTTGTGTGTTTCATTTTTCTTATTTTAAAATGTAACACTGTTTTACTCTTAATGTGTCTTTTTAGCTTATGACAAACTATGAAGCTGTAATTTTTAATATTGTTAATATTGTTCGGTTTATAATGTCATATTTTTGTTTTCTTTTTCTTTAATGATATTATGTATATTTAACGTTTTGTCAACAAGTTCTTTGTACTTAAGACAATAAAGCATATTTTGACTATGATTTGGAATGTTATGGTAATTATTCTATTTATTCATGTATAGCGTTTAGCTACTTGAACAACACGGTTTCACTGTAATTGGCTGTAAGCCTCATAGCAGTGAACTGTTTTATTTGACTGTAATTTGCAGCTTTGACTTTTCGCCTAAAGACTTGTCCCGAAATGAGCTCACTTCGAGTTTACCTGTAGGTACTTACCAGTCATATATAAATAAATTGACGTCATAAGTCAATTAATAGATTTAGTGTATTTGGTATAATGATATCATCGCTGCCATGAAATAAATTTAGCTTAGCTTTTGTTTAGTAAATACTGCTTATATTCAGTACCTTGTGACTAATTGCGATTAGTTATAACTTATAACCTCAAGATATCTAGGTTTAGTTAAAACTCTTTCCAAACAAGAACTAGGCAATATGAAGAATGTAAATTAAAACTTAGAATCTTAGTTAAATTTGATTTAACTGTCTAATAATCTAGACGATATACAAATCTTCTCATTAGTTTAGGGGCGATACCATAAACTCAATTTAATTATCTTTAGAGTGTTTATGAAAGCACTTAAGATTTGGATAAATAGTTTGTTATTCTGGTAAGTTAGTGTCAAAAGTGCCTTTCATTAATATCTTTTATTTCTAAATTCTAGGGTATGTTTCTAAATTTTACTGCCCTGATTTCAATGTGCAAAAATCATTGATATATTCCTAGTTAAAAATTTAGTGTAAACTAAGTGTCAATAAACTGCTTCTTATTTAATATACATTGTGTTTGCTGCTTAGATTTCATACTCGTCGTCCCTGCATTTTTATTCATCAACAGTAGACCCCGCCCCGTTTTTAACTAGCCAATGGCTTTGTTTGTAATAATGCTCATTTTAACTATGATGCCTGTCTTTGCTTCGTTTGACGCTGTTTTTCAGTTGAAATTAAAAAAGCTCTGCCCTAAAAACTTACAGATGCTTTAAAATTAAAATAAGATCAGTGCTTTGACAACTAATTTATTTTAATTCTTCCGCTGCGAGATATTATTAAATTATTTTTTTCTTTCCTTTCTCCTTCTAACCATATCTTGATGTATAATAAACCAAAAAAACTATACGTCGAACTACTCGATTACTAACCTCCATAGATCAAGCTTTAGGATTTTATAGGTGTCGAGTTTTCCGAAGTTTACGATATTGAACATTTTACGGCAGGATGATCATCGGAACTTCTTTGTGGGCAATAATAGTTGCGCAAAAGCAAATAAAATGTAAAATCGTTCAATTTAAATAGTAACCAAATCCTATTTAAGGGTTTGCGTTTGAAAAGAGGAATTTATCGGCAGATAAAAGCTCTTTAAAATTGCTTCTACGGTTCTAGAAAAGAAGCTTTTGTGCTTTTTGGATAGAACTATTTTGTGTACTCGGGGCTCAACCCGACGTCGCATGAAACCGTTTAATTTTATTTAATCAGGTTTTCAGAATTCTGAATGGGTTGCCTAAAGATAATTAGCGAAAAACAAAATACTAATAATAGTTAGACATGCTGCTGAAAAAAGTTGTAATGACAGTATTTTGCAGTAACCAGAAATACTTTTCCGCACTGAGTGCGAAAAATATTACTCTTGTACAAAAAATATCTCAAAACTAAAATAAACAAATTATCCTACTTTATAAAATAATAATCATCTAGAACTCATTTTAAGGTAAACTGAAAAGCGAGGCTTCGAGCGACTCCTTCCTTGATACTGATGGATTGTACTCGAAAATGAGGTAGCGAGTGTATCGACAAAACAAATCGACCAGTAAAAGGAAGAAATCGCACTACTGGATTTTGAAACGCTACAAGATCCCGCTGTGATGATTAAATCGCCTTCCTTGTGAGCGGTTTCAAGGGTAAGTTAAGAAGGGAGCTTTAAGTAGTTAATTACAATACCCCTGACATATTAGCAAATTAAATTTACCACTTTTACTTCATAAACATAAGCATAATATTACTGAAGTCTATAATTCAGATACATATGTAAAATCGTGAAGATTGGAATGGTATTACAAATATGCAATATGTAAACAATTATAGTTTATCTACACGGCAGTTCAATAAGATATTATGGAGTATTATATAGTGAACAAAATCACTATATGCAGGGTGGCTCATTAGTGCGAGGAAGCAAGATATATCCAATTATATAATAAATACGAAGGAAACGTTTAAATAAAAGTTGTGTGCATCTTAAAGAGGAAGAATTCTAAGACAGTTTTATATTTACAAGGTTGTTCCAAGAAGCGTGACATACAAAAACTTTATTTTTGTATAACATAATCCATAAATTATTCAATATTCTAATAGTCTCAAATATTCTATGAATATTTCATTTAATATGCAATTTCAATTGTTTTCGAAATATTTATCCTTAAAAATTGACATTTTGAACAGCAGTTACGTCAAAAAGCTTTATCTAAATATAAAAAGCTCAAAAACGAATCTTCCTTAGAGGAATACCGACAGTTAAGAAATTTCGTAACCACGGCCATAACATCTGAGAAAAAAGCATATCTTCAGCAAAAATTTAAAACGGATCCAAAAGGGTTTTGGAGAACACTTCAGATGCTTAATATTAATGGTAGTCTTAATAGTAACCATAAAACATTGGATGCTGATTTTTGTGTTAAACTGAATGACTATTTTGTTAAACGCATAAAGGTTACAGATTCTACCAATTCTACGCCTTTTTTAAATAATAAATATGTGAATAATGGGGACGCCCTGGATTCGTTTAACTTTAGCTGTGTTACTGAAAATTACATTGATAAAATAATTTGTAAAATGAAAATGTCAAGAGCTGGCAGTGATGGTATTGACTCTAAAATGCTATTCTTAGTAACTCCATACTTGACTCATTATATTACGTTAATTATTAATACCTCACTAAAGTCCAACAAATTTCCTAGCTCTTGGAAGTTGGCAGATATTGCCCTATCCCTAGGGTTATTAATCCTAGTGAGTCTTGCCATTATCGACCCATAAGTATTCTTCCTACCTTATCCAAAATCCTTGAGAGAGTTATGGCAGATCAAATAAAATCGAATGTGGAGCAAATAAGTCTACTACCATCAACACAGTCAGGTTTTCGTACCGGTCACAGCACCACCACTGCTCTCGTTCAGGTGTGTGATGATGTCTTTAGGGCTATGGATGAGGGTCGTTTGACAGCATTGTTACTTTTAGATTATAGTAAGGCTTTCGACACCTTAGAAAAAGAAATTTTATGTCAAAAACTTGGACATTTCGGTATGAACGCTAATTCTGTCAAACTTATTAAAAACTACCTTACAGGGAGAAACCAAAGAGTTTCTATTGGATTTAAATTGACTGATTATGTGGGTGTTGATACAGGAGTCCCACAAGGGTCAATTCTAGGACCACTTTTATTTTGTCTTTACACATGTGACTTTAACAGATATGTAAAAGAATGCTGTTCTCATCAATATGCGGATGATACCCAAATTTATTTATAATTTTTTTTCTGAAGAGTCAAATAATGCTGCAAAGCGCATTAACTCTGAACTTTTAATTATTTCTGAAATTTCCAGTGTTCACAAACTCGTTCTTAATGCTTCCAAATCCAAACTTATTATTTTCGGATCTTCCCAACCAAGCAATTTTGAAATTAAAATTGGGAATATGGCTTTAACACCTTCTCTGTGTGAAAAGAATTTGGGTGTTTGCATCGACAGGGAATTAAAATTTGAAAACCATGTATCTAAATTACTTCAAGGTGCTTACAGTAAATTAAAGCTCTTATATATGCATAAAAGTATCCTTTCAACCAATATTAAAATAAGATTGTGTGACTCATTAATATTATCAAATTTTTCTTATTGTGATGTTCTTTACTGGCCAGCACTTAATCTAAAGGAGAAACAGAGCTTACAAAAACTCCAGAATTACTGTCTTAAATTTTGTTACAATGGCAAAAATTTTATCATGTCTCGCCCTTACTTGAAGCGTCCAAGTGGTTAAATCTAGAAAAAAGATATTTGGTGCATCTGTCAACTCTTACTTGTAAAATTGTTTAACCCAGACTCCGAAATATCTTTTTAATAAACTTACCACTCATTCTGCAACACATGGTCGAAATACCCGTAATTGTAATAGCTTTTTGATCCTAAGGCATAAAACTGAAAATTTTAAAAGTTCCTTTAGCAATAATGCTGTTAAATCATATAATGTCCTCTCTACTGAACTAAAATCTTCAACCTCAATGTTCAGCTTTAAACGCGATATTAAGCGAGCCGTGCTTTCGCAACGTTCGTAAATGCTTCTTGCTAGTTCTTGCTAGTTGTTAACATTTCATTTGTTTCATTTGTTGGGCACATGATGTACCTACATAATGTAGTTTTTAGATAAATGTTTTTTTTGATAATATATACTCTACCTTATGAATTGTTATTATTTTTTAATGATCAGGAATATCTTATAATGAGTAATTCAAAATATTTTGTAAGTTGCAATGTTATTCTTATTTAATTCTGAAGCGGGACGGTTAGATAGAATAGCTGTGCTAGATCTCGCCGTCTGTTAGATTTAATACATGAATTGTATGCTTTGAAATAAAAAGACATTTATTATTATTATTATTATTATTATTATTATTTTTAATTTGGAAGGCTTCAGAATTTAAACAGTTTGACTTGAAACAAAACGGCTTACACTTTCCTAACTTAGTGTTTGATAAAGGGTCTTCTAAAATTAACATCTGGTTTAGACGAAAATCACCGAAATCCGGAAAAATTTTACATCCGGCTGAACCGGAAGTTAATGCTAGACATAGAGAATAAAAACTAAGGTACGAAGGTGCAAGCCGTTTTATTGTAAATAAAACCCTTTAGATTCTAGAGCATTTTTGAACCACCCTGTATATACAAAATTATACTACACCTCTATATCTACACAAATTTTGTTAATTGTGGTAATTAGACTTGATGATCGAAAATAACAACGATAATTTCAGATTGTAGACCTTTTTCATCTTCTACACACTTGAAGCATAGAAGTCCAAGGAACCTGTAAATTCCAAAAAAGAATACCTACGACATTCGTAAAGAGGACGCTCCAAACGGAGTCAGGGTACAGTGACTTTATACAAGACAGTGGCGACAATCGATGTATCGATTTTTATTGGCCGGGCTAGTTTTGCCTCCTCATGGAGGACGAGGCAAAATTTTCTTTGTTTACCTCTTGTTAACGCATTCTTCCGTATCTCGGTTGTCCCTTTTTGCCTTATGAGAACGTAATTATTGGTGTAACTTTGGTTTGTTGTAAATATAGTGTGGTTAAAAACATTTAAGGAGTTTCATACCAACATAAGACTTTAGTGTCTGTGTCTGTGTGTTAAAGAGTGATGGAAGCTCGGATGGAAGTTATAGCGAAGTGTCTATACCCAAAAACAATTTATCTGGGCTTAATCTTAATTTCAGTGTCATGAATTCATTATACAACATTGCGGAATATTTAATGCAAAGTATTAATAGTCGAATATTCAAATAGTATATTCAAATTGTCGAATTTTTTAACTAACGAAAAATTCGAATTTAGAATAGTCGAATAATCAAATATTTGAATTATTCGGATACAATTCCGAGCCATAATCTAAATATTATATTTTAAAACAAAGCACATGTTATTATGTACAGCAACATACATACACGGATAGAGGGCCCAAAGGTTAGATGACAAATGCACTAAAAATGTCGTTTTTTCGACAAACAGTCATTCTTGATAAAAGTTCCTGCTTCCCGCAAAAACAGTAAAATACAGTCTACGAAGCGAATTTTAAATTTTTTTTTTAAAGAGTGCTCAAAAACTACGAAAATATGAATTTCATAATCAAAATAATTTTGAAAATGAGTTTTTAAAACAGCAAATTTAAAAAAATGTAAATTTAGATTAAGAACAAAAATGCCTTGTATGATAACTGTTCCACAGAAAATACGAATAGTCGAATATTCGAATAGTCAAATATTCGAATACAATTCCGAGCCCTAATATAAACACATGATAATTAATAAATTAAAACCTTAAGAAGCATCTTTCTTCATAAAACTTATTTACTTAATGGCCAAATAACCTACGGCATAAAAAAAATAAATAGTTATAATTAATTGCTGTTTTTATTTTTAAAAATACAATCCTATATTTTTAAAAAACATTATTACTTAGTGTAACATATAGTATAACAATAATTATTATTAAATTTGCAAACTGTCCTAAACACACATCTTTTATTCATAACGGTGATTTTTTATCGCAGCTATCCGGATTTTCAATAAAACAAAATAAATTAAAATTTCGTTTACTCAGTGTTTTATGATTTTAATATCATATTTTATAGGTAGATGTCTGGAGAATAATTATTTTGAAAGAAAATATCTGAATATCCTATGCTAATAATACAAACCCGCCATAAATTTTGCCTCCTAATGGCGAATGGGCGGAGCTAAATTGCTGCTTGTCGCCACTGTCTTGTATAGAGTCACTGTAAGTCAGGGCTTCGAGCGACTCGGAACAGCATTCCTTGATACTGGTGGACTGTACTCGAAAATAAGGTAGCGAGAGTATCGACAACACAAATCGACCAGTAAAAGAAAGCGATCACACTACTGGATTTGCAACGCTACAAGATCCCTCTGTGAAGATTAAATTGCCTTACTTGTGAGCGGTTTCAAGGATAAGTTAAGAAGGGAGCTTTAAGTAGACGACAAACTAATAATTTGGTGGGTTCGTCTTGTTTTTAAAAAATGTGTAATTCTACAACGATGGTCGAAATTAAAAAGGTTTATTTAATGACATTAACCATGACATATTAGCATATTAAATTTACGGTGTTTTCAGCCATTTTACTTTATATGCAAATGGCAATATTACTGAAGTGTATAATTTATATACATATGTAGAATCTTGAAGTTTGGAATTAAAAATATGGAAAATGCAAACATTTATAGTTTATCTATACGACAGTTCAATAACATATTATAGAGTATTACATAGTGTTTAAAATCAATGTAGTTATACGTCTGGCCAATAAGGTGTCATGAAATATTATATGTTAAAGGAAATCACTATATACGGCTCATTAGTGCGAGGATGCAAGATGTATTGAAATAAATACGAAAAAATGTTAAAGTAAAAGTTGTGTGCATCTTAAAGAGGTAGAATTCTAAAATAGTTTGATATATACAACGTGTTCCCAAGAAGCGTGGCACATAAAACAATTTTTTTTATATAGAATAACCCATAAATTATGCAATTTTCTAATAGTACGAAATATTTAATGAATATTTCAAATAATAAATCATATATCAAAATTCAATTATTTTCCAAATATTTCCTAATGAAAATGGACATTTTGGATAATTTCGAAAGCTCCAGAACCTAAGTGGTTTGACCTGGAAGAAAATGGCTTACACTTTCCTTACTTCTGGTTTAGATGGAAATCACCGAAACCCGGAAAAATTTAACATCCTACTAAATCGGAAGATAATGCTAAGGTAAGGTACGAAAGTGCAAGCCGTTTTGTTGCAAGTAAAACCCTTTAGATTCTAAATAATTTTTGAACTACCCTGTATATACGGAACTATAACCAAACAACTTTTATTTAAATATATTTTTCATAATAATTATACATGTTTCGTCCACTCTTACATATTTATTGTTTCTGTCTTTATAGTCTTAAATGTATTTTTTAAATATTATATTTCCATTAGATTAAGCTACGTATATAAATTCGTTTAATCATAAAATTCAATTTACCTAAATTATAATTACTCTATTTCTTGCTTCATCATTATTCGAGATTAATGCTTCATCATTATGGATTTTCAAGATTTTATTTTCTCTTGTAGTCAAACGTTTTTCCGTGTACATGCAGAAAATTTGAGACGTTTACATGTGTGTGCGTTTCGTAGCTACCAGTGCTATGGTCGTTCATGGGTCCAAAAAATCAGACCGTACCAATATATAGACCGTACCGATACATCGATTGAGCGCGCTCCCGGTACTGTTCGCATTTCCGCACAAATTCAGAAGTTACCAAAAGTAAAATTTTGTCCCAATCACTACCGCCAGTGAGTGCATCGAACAATAGAAGCAAACCGGTTAGGACTCAGTTTTCCCGATTACAGTCCTCTAACACTCTACGCTGATGCTCAGCATAGACATATAACTTGAAAAATTATATAAAAGCAAAAGTTAGTTCTCATTCTCACAATACATATGGAGAGATCTTGGTTCGAGAAAATGATAAAGTCTACAAGCTCACTGAAATATTATTGTTAAAGCATAATTTACGGTTCGAGTTCACACTAAACTTATCGCTAGTTATACACTTTTCCGAATATTACGCGTATTTTCAACGCTCTTTTAAATTGTATCACCTTCCTCGGTTTAATCATCCTGCAACTCTCAAACCTTTAATATCTTATAAGGCTTGTGTCTTAACTGATTGAACTAACATGAAAAGGGTAACTAGGGCTCTTTTGTAGCACAGAATTATAATAATATTTGTCTGTTTTCGATTTGAGATTTTCCTTAAACTCGACAATAATAGATTTAAATGAATTACGTGTTCAAAACTATTTGAAAATATTTTCAAATCTAGCGATAATTCATACTATATTAATACTCCAGGCCACTGTGTATCGCTTACCAAACAATGCCCTTTAAAAACTCACGGCGACACTCTTAGCGCCATCTCTTGTCACAACGTTTATTCATCATCAGTTTAATTAAAAGCAAAACTGCTTCGAACCATACAATCTACTTATTTCAAAACACAAGCTAGGATCAGATACAAGCAGAAACGCATCCGACCAATGACAGTGGTTCCTACAGCGACAACCGGAAATAGTCAATTTAGCGTCCTTAAAATTCCGATCTATAATAATCGAATTTTATAAAAACTAGTCATCAGATTTCTACCAGGTTTGTGTTAAAATTCATAATTTTTATTTAGATAACCGGTGATGTTAAGCTTTTACATAATTATCTATATTTACAATAGTTGCCCTCTAAAACGAAGTTTTCTCTTACATACTCATACAGTGTAAAGTTTTCCAGTGCAAATTACTCTACAGGGTAAAATAAACTCTCATTGCTCTACCGACCGCGGTTATTTGTGCATATTGCTGCATATTCTCAATTCACTCCAACTTGAGTCATTCTTATTTGTTGAGGTACATTGTATATAGAAGCTAAGGAGAGATTTTCTAAGTGTTTTAAGTGACATTCTCTGTGTTGGAAGATAAACTTCTCAACGATTGAACGTTGCTTGTCAATTGGTGAATATATTGTACATAGTAGTGTATTGTGGACATTAAGGTAATATTTGTCCTTTTATTATTACTTATATATTACTGTATTTTATCCCAGCATTATCTCAGTAAATCAAACTGATACTGAGTGATTCCGTAGGATCATTAACAAACATTTAACTCTATTTAGCTGCAAGGTTGTATTTATATTCGTATACTTTGTTAGGATTGTCTATATTCTAGTACCGTTAGAATTAAATACTTTAAATGTTTATATTTGTTTATTTATGAGCTTTAAGTTGTTTTCAAGTAAAGGTTTTTGTTTTATTTTCAAATTCACTTTAGCACTAGCCCCTATGCTAATTTACACTGCTCATTTGCAGTCTCTGTTTGTTTAGAAAATTGACCAAGATTAACGTTACTGCTTAACTATAAATACTGGAAACTAAATCTTTGTAGTTGACCCAAGTTTTATATGTTTTTTAACTTAACTTTACTTTCACTGTATTATTTAAACCGGCAGAATTTAACTACATTTTTGCTGAAGAACTTTTACCGGATACCTTCTTGTGGAGCACTTCTCCCTGCTTTTGGCTTGGTTTTGTTTATTTATAAGCTTCCTCACGCTATTGTTGGGGAAGTGTTCATAACTCCAAAAAGCCCAGGAGACTCTAGAGTGGCACCCGGTGATTTAAGCTATATACATGGTGGCCACCGGTCATTTATTCTAGACGGGCCTTGCAAAAGTACTTTTTACGCTTCATGTGTCGCCATTATAGCGTTTAAGCTATTCCATTGAAAGTTAATGCCATTCCGATCCAAGTAAAGGAATAACAAGTTGTTCCTGGGGGTAAAAGAACCCACTTGTATCCCTGTTCTATAGAAGGACTGTATGAACCCATTCCAATCATCATAAAAGTTCTTTGTATTTGAGGCTCTAATTAAAATATTGTCCTTAGCTCCCACAATAGAGCTAACGTATTATAAAGCTTGAAAATCATGAAACTCACAAAAACTAAAAGAATGTTGTTTTCGAACAACTTCTTCTTTCAACATTTTAAGATTTATAAAAAAAAAATCCAACAAATCAATAGAGCCTCTATTAAATAAGCTTAAGGTATTTATGGAATTTCAATTTGCCGAGGTTTACGAGATTAAAAATTGTTAACGAGGGCGAACATCGATGCCGCTTTATAGGCAATAATGGGTACACCAAAGCGATTAAAATATTAACTAGCATATATTTAACTATTTGCGTGAGCAGGGAGGTCGTGGCTGGACTAGAGCTGGCCGGGTGGATTGTGTTCTTCGAATTGGTCGCTGTGCGAGATTACAGGGTAACCATTCGGAGAGCACCCACCGGGCGGGGCACTTCAGCCGAGACTTCCAAACCATCAGGAAGCAGGCAATAGCCAAGTAAGGTGCCTACCCCTATCCATGGTGTCCCCCATGGCGCAATTAAGGGTAAGTCAAATAAATCTCCAGCATAGCCGAGATGCTAGTGCTGAATTGGCAAGCATCATGGCTGGAAAATCTGGAGAGATTGTACTAATACAAGAACCTTACTTTTTTAAGGAAAACATAAGGGGACTTGGGACCCCCGGCTTTACCATCTTGGCCGGGTGTGAAGGAGTAGAGAGGCCGAGGACATGTATCGTGATGTCCAGGGAGCTGCAGGGAACTCTGTTACCACAACTAAGCTCCAGGGACATTACGGTGATCCTGCTGGAATACATGGTGAGTGGCACAAAACATAAGTTATTAATTAGTAGTTTATATCTTCCGTATGATAACGCGCAACTTCCCCCAACGGAAGAATTAATAAGGTTAATAGAATACAGTAAAGACAAAGGTTTTCCACTAATCGTGGGGTGTGATGCAAACGCGCATAATATCGTTTGGGGGAGTACTAACACTAACGCGAGAGGTACGGCTCTATTAGAGTATTTCGTATCGGAAAACCTTGAAGTAGCTAACGTAAATGCGGAACCAACTTTTGTGAATCGGCTTCGTCAGGAGGTTATCGATATTACAGTGGTAACTCGAGCATTTGCGGAAAAGGTAGTCAATTGGAGGGTAAGTAGGGACATAACTATGTCCGATCATAGAATGATCCGATTCGAAATTAAATCGGATAAGATGGAGAAGCCACTGAAAAGAATTCCGAGGGCAACAGACTGGAACAAATTTAGGGAAAGTCTGGTAATGTCCATGGGAACTTTAGGGCAGGCTATTTCATCAAAACAAGAACTAGAAATTGAGGTGGTAAAGCTAAACAGTGTAATCGTCGACTCCTATGAACAAGCGTGCCCACTTAAGAAAGCGAGCGCCAAGAGGCTGCCTTGGTGGAGTGATACTCTGGACCGTCTTAAAAAAGACGTGAGAAGATTACACCGCCACGCTTTCAGGGAAGGGCGGCAGGAGCTCTGGGATGTGTATCTGGAAGCCAGAAGGAAATTTAAAATCGAGGTCCGACGCAGCAAAAGAGACAGCTGGAGGAAATTCTGTGGAGAGATGGAGTCTCTCTCGGACTCAGCGCGTCTGCTTAAGCTGCTGGGCTCGGAAAGACAAAAAGAGATTGGCTCTCTGAAAACAGGCGAACAATGGACGGCGAACAGAGAGGAAGCGATAGAGCTTCTTCTAAAAACCCACTTCCCCGGAGAGGTACATACTACCAATGGGACGAGGAACCAGAGCCAGAGATGGACTGGAACCTTGCCCGCAGTGTGGTGACTGAGGAATCCATAACTTGGGCAGTGGGGGAGTTCAGTCCATATAAGGCAGGAGGGCCGGATGGAATTATACCCATGATGCTGCAGGCGGGCCTTGACACGTTACTCCCTTACTTAAAGAGAGTATTCGAGGCCAGCATAGCACTAGGGTACGTTCCACAAGCTTGGAGAGCAGCGGATGTCTTCTTCATCCCCAAGGCAGGGAAGAGAGACTATTCCCATCCCAAGTCCTTTAGGCCTATAAGTCTAACTTCATTTTTAATGAAGACAATGGAAAAAATGATTGACAGGTTCATCATGGAAGAGATCTTAACTGATTCTCCTCTACATGATAATCAGCACGCCTACAGAAGGGGGAAGTCGACTGAAACGGCTCTCCATTCTGTAGTTAGAAGGGCTGAAAAGGCAATAGAAAACAAAGAAATGGCGCTAGCGCTCTTCTTTGACGTAGAAGGAGCTTTCGATAAGGCTAAAACGAAAACTATCTGTCAAGCCCTCCAGGCCAAGAGAACACCAGTTCATTTGGTCAAGTGGGTAAAAACGGCACTGGAAGACCGAAAGATCAGCGCCACGCTGGGAGAAGTTCGCGTCGAGGCCGGGGTAAAAGGGGGTTGCCCACAAGGCAGCTGCCTCTCGCCACATTTGTGGTGCCTGGTGATGGACAGCCTCCTGAGAAGGTTAAATCTTGAGGGATTCTACGCACAAGCATATGCTGACGACGGGCTAGTAATTATCACGGGCAAGTTCGTGAGAACGGTCTGCGAGCGTATGCAGGTGGCGTGTCGGATAGTTCAAGGTTGGTGTGAGGAGAATGGTCTCTCAGTAAACCCAGGGAAGACCGAACTCATTCTCTTCACAAGGAAACGAAATCTAACAGGTTTTATACATCCCATACTCTACCGGACGAGACTGAGCCTAAGTCAACAAGTCAAATATTTGGGAGTTATTTTAGACAGTAAATTGACGTGGAAGGCACACGTTGAACAGGTGGTGAATAAGACAACCGCGATTATGTGGCAACTAAGGAGAACGGTAGGTAGGAAGTGGGGTTTAAAACCTTACATCCTCCAGTGGCTGTACACTGCTGTGATAAGACCGAGGATTTCCTACGGATCCGTGGTCTGGTGGCCAGCGGTGGCCAGAGCCACTAATGCCCAGAAACTGGCCAGACTGCAAAGGCTGGCTTGTTTGGGTATTACCGGAGCATTGAGAACAACTCCCGGAGCAGCACTGAACATCATCCTGGGGCTGCCGGACCTCCCGATCTGGATTGAGAGAGAGGCAATGGCGGCTCACAAAAGGATGATCGACAGTGGCCTATGGCGAACGGACTACACAGGGAAAGGCCATACGACTATTGCCGCCAAAATGAGTAGGGATCTACCCATCATTGCGACCAAAGGCAATATTCCAGATGGCAGATTAAGACTGAGAAGGAATTTCCAAGTGGAATTTCCATCAAGGGAAGAGTGGCTGTCAGGCCAGGTACGTACGCCGAGCGGCGCACACGCATGGTACACTGACGGCTCATGGATGGCTAATACACAGTCATCCGGAGCCGGTGTATACCTAGACAACACTAAATCAGGAGAAAGCACTTCGCTGGGGAGATATGCCACTGTTTTCCAGGCGGAGGTGTTTGCTATTTTGGAAGTAGCAACCAAGGCGGAAGTAACAGAAGGTGTAGAGAGTATATATATTTACTCGGACAGTCAAGCCGCTCTCAGGGCGATCCAAAAACCCAGGGCAAGCTGTAAGCTAGTTCAGGAATGTAGAGACGCCCTAGACAGATTGGCTGTGCACAAGGAAGTAAGACTCAGATGGGTTCCAGGGCACAGTGGCATCGAGGGCAACGAACGGGCCGATGAATTGGCAAGACAAGGCTCAACGAGCCACCTCGTCGGTCCAGAACCTGGTCTGGGCTTAAGTAAAAGGCAAATCTCTCAGGAACTAAATAACTGGGCCTGGAACAAGACAAAGCACAATTGGAGAGGAAAAGAAGGATGCAGACAAGCCAAGGAAATGATTCCAAATCCTGACGGATCCAGAGCAAGGCGACTGCTAAAAAAGAGCCGAGAGGACATCAGGAACTTGGTAGGTATTCTGACTGGGCATGGAAGCCTAAACAGACATCTGCACCTTATCGGCGTGAGGGACAGCCCACTTTGCCTGAACTGCGGGACAGGGGAGGAGTCCTCATACCACTATATAGGAATTTGTGATAGGTGGAGTCGCCTAAGGAGGAAGATACTGGGAGCACCAACACTTGCTCGGGAAGATCTAAAGGATCTGGACTGGGAGGACGTCCTCACCTTTATCAAGGTGACGGGCCGTTTCAGTGCGGGCCGGGTGTTGGAAGTAGCCAGGTAGGGGAGGGCGGATCGGGGATGGTGAAAAGGGACTTATAGGCCTACTTACCGGGCTTCGGCCCCCCCACCCTTACTACTACTACTACTACTAACTATTTGCGTTATAAAGGAAACTATTGCTGATATTATTGATATGTTGAAACAATTTGGTCTAAATGTTTAATAGGCCCATTTAACAGTTTTTTTTGTCTATTGGAAAGGTCGTACAATTTTATGGTTCACTGCAAAATGACAAAAAAATGCGTCATCTAAATCATATTAAAAAAATCCCAAAGCGACCCGGCAACGGTTTCAACACTAATTTTAAAAATTACTTTTTGTACTAGTACCAAATAAAATATTAAAACATCAATTATTTTGTCAAAACGTATCTCATATCCTAATCTAGACAAAAGAAGCATTTAAAACCTAAAAACTGCATAAATTTTTTTTATTTCAAGTAACAGCATAGATGAATATAGATGGTAACAGCATTTCAAAAATGAGGTTAATAAAACCTCTCGCTGACATTTCGGTTGACCAGTTTATTTGAAACGCTGTTGACAATGGATGATCATGATCACAAGACTCAAGTCACTGCACTTATATACTTTTTGATATTTGTTGAAAGCGTTAAGATCTTTTTCTCTTCGACACTTTATATCCATATCGAATGCACAATTTTTGCAAAACCATCTTCTCAAGTAGTTAAACTGTTTTACTTTATCTATGATGTTAGATCTGTATGTTATCTTTGCATTTTGATGCTTGTTATTTTTTTGACATTATCATGGACTTCGTTTTATTCATATTGATATTGTGGCCCACTTATTCGCTGTGTCTGCCAACATCACTGAGAAGAAGCTGTAAATCATAAATCATCCATTTTATCTGCTATTAAGGCCGTGTCGTCCGCATATCGTATGTTATTGACGACTCTGTTACACTGACTACACAGGTTATTTCATTTTTAATAATACTAGGGATAATAATTAGTACACTGCTTTTAGATGTTTCAAAATAATTTAATGAGATATTTTTCTCTACATATGTTTCGGCTTGATGAGGCCTTTATCAAGAGTAGTTGTATACTAAAATCTAAATTGTTATACCCTACTAAATGGTCTTCTGTGTAACTAAACAATTTTATAACCCTACTTCAGAATTAGAAAAGGAGCCGTTTAAATTTATCAATTATATTCCGAAAATTACAGTTTCAAAAAAATTAAATAAATTTAGCTGGAAAACAATTCAGGTTAATAAGAATAATCTAAGGAGAAGATTAATAAATAATAAAGACAAAATTGACAAACAATCTAAATCTGGTGTTTACAAAATAAATTGTGTGAACTGTGAAGCTGTATACGTAGGACAAACTGGTCGACACTTAAATATTAGGATTAAAGAACACAAAAAATCGATTTTACATGATATTAAAAACTCTGGCTTAGCAAAACATTGTATAGAAAATAACCATTTCATAGATATGAATAATGTCAAACTTTTACACACGGAAACAAAAAGCAAAAGGCTGAACCTTTTGGAGTACCTAGAAATCCAAAAGTCACAAAAAACAGACGTTTTTAATACCAACGACCAACTGACCTGCTCTTTAAACACCTGCATAATTGACAGTGCAATAAAAGCAAAATACCGTCAGGCGGTTTAGTAGGGTATAACAATTTAGATTTTAGTATACAACTACTCTTGATAAAGGCCTCATCAAGCCGAAACATATGTAGAAAAAAATATCTCATTAAATTATTTTGAAACATCTAAAAGCAGTGTACATACTAATTATCCCTAGTATTATTATTCAACGATGTTTTACGTCGAAACTATTCATTGTATTTCATTTTTAGTTTGATCATAACAGTTCTGGCCCAGTACATGAGCCGCATCCAATACCTCTCTTTGGATGATTTTAGAGAATATTTTTAGTGTGTAACTTATGAGACCGATTAAGTGATTAACCTGTGGTCACCACATTTTTGCTCGTTATCCCTTCGGGAATAGGGGTGATATGGGATTTGTGCCAGTTATCAGGAAATTTTCAACTATTATAGATTTCATTAAACAGCTCGCAAAACATTGATATATTATCATTATCTAGTCATTGGAGTATCTCCGTTGTTAATTAATCTGAGCCTGCAGCTCTTGTGATTTTTATGTATTTATTGCTCGAAGAATTCCCTTTTTTATATTAAACGGACCAGCCAAGTGCATCTGTTTCCATTCTTTAGCGCAGATCTCTCATCATTGAAAAGATTTCCAATTTAATTCCTCCAGACAGTTTTTGTTTCTTCCCCATCTTGATCCATTTCATCTTGTCCGTTTCTTATATTCGTGGTGGATTTTTTTTGGACGATCCAGACAACTTTTTAATTATTGTATCTAAATTAAAACTGTCGTGCGTTCTTTGCTGCTGTTCAAATTCTTCGCATTGTTATTTCAACCAGTTATTCGTCGCTGTTCGGATATTTAATCTTCTAATTTTTGGTAGATTTTTGTATTGTTTTCATTCCTTTTTTTTGTTTATTCTTTCTTTGGATAGGGCCAATATTTCTTCTGTTACTGTTCTGTTTCCTATCCTTTTGAAAAAGAGCTAGGATACAAGCTAGCTCTTTTTCGACCACACCGATCATAATATTATTCATTTATTTCCATGTTTTAAGTTCAGCTTTTGATATTTTGAAATTAATTTCTGTGGTCACTCACTTTTTAGCCTCCTCGTTTTGTAGCTTATTGTAGTTAATGTTGTGTCATTGAGGTGCGTGTACTTTGTTATTTAATTTTCGATGCCAGAAGAACATGGTTCGATGGAATATCAACTCTTGGGTAAGCGCATGCTTTTGTTATTGATGTTTCAAATCACTTACTAATTAATATGTTGATATTTGATTTTTTATTAGTTTGCTGGGGCCTCCAATTTAAGCGACTTGGTGGGAGTTAAAACCATGTATTCATTACCGTCATAACGATCACCCCGCTGATTTCTCCATCCTATCCTGTATGGGCCTGCTACCTCATCGAATCTTCCTTCTTCGATTTCGGAGTTGAAGTCTTCAATTATTAAGTTTATTTCAAGTTTTTTAGTTATTCTGGGCTGATCTCAAGTCCTTCGTAGAACGGTTCGATCTCGTCTTTTCTCGTATGTGCTGTGAGTTCCTTTACTTGAGTGATGATAATATTGCCTGGATTTGCACTTAGCTTGAGTAGGGCAATCCGATCTGATATTGGGAAGATATTATTTACGGATCTTTCTAGTATTTCCGAGATTATAACTCCAACCTCTTTTCTTTGCATTTTATCTTCGTTTCTTGATACTTCAACTTTTTCGACCTCAACATGGAGATGTTTCTTCGATACCTAAGTTATCTATCTTTAGTCTCTTCATTTCTTGCATGTTTTCTAACTTTAACTAGAATTCTTCGCAAATTGATCTTTACTCCATTAACCCCCACACAATGCAGCTGCCGCCCGATATTCGATTGGGGAGCTATTTTTACCTCCGAAATATCTTGAATGAAATAATATTATCTTGAGTTAACTGTACTAAAGTGTTTCATCCTTGTGATTCTCTTAGGAAAAGAGTTGGCAAAGGTAGTTTCCCGTTGCCTTCCTCCGATTATACTCAATTTCGTTCAATTGTATATCTATGGCTAACCCGCCAGAGCTTCGCTAATTGTTAAGTAGTATTTTAATCACTGATTAAGTAAGTTTCATGTTATCATAAATGGACTGGGATTATCATGTGTGTAAACATCGAAACACTATTGCAATATTTTACGGCTTCCTTATTATTTGTTTTTTTGTTGTTGAATTATGCATCAGAGGAAGTGTTTGCCTCATTGTACCACTGTTTTAAGGCTCTGGCATTATATACTCGTGCCCAAAAATGTGTCGTGCGATAGACATGGCGGTTAAACAGTTCTTGCTAAAAAAACAAAATTAAATGTCCTTAGCTAGAGGCCGATACTTCCTTAAGGAAAAAAATATATGAGCTTTTAGTATTGCGTTGGTCTCTTTTACCCACATTGGAATGTATGCACCATACTCCTGAGATATCTTGCACTAATTTACGAAACCAAAAGTTACGAAAATAATTCAAACCTAAGCCATGCAATCAGCCTCAATTGCTTTCATATATTTCATGAGCCAATCGCACGCCAAACTTCAAATTGTAATTGCAAATGATTGATGACAAGCAAACAATAAAATTTGATTGATTGTATTTGCAGCAACTCTAAAGTAGTATATGCATGAAAACTTAAATTGGATCTGCAAAATAAAAAAAATATTTAGGTGTGTGCAGAAATGTATTTTATTAATCAGGGATTTCTATTGTGCTTTCAACATTCGTCATCAAGCAGACATATTATATACATGCATTTCAACGAAAAATTGATGGTACAAGTTTCAAGTTACGTACATTTTAAAATTAATTAAATCGTGACGTATAAACCGATGTATATTTACGGTAAATATTACAAGCTGGATGTCATCCCATGATGTGTCGAATTTGTGATAGACAACCTGATGCGATGTGTGTGTGATTTGAAAATGCGGTGCTTTGCCACAAACCTATATCGAAATTTGTGCTTTGTGTATCTCGTTTTACCGAATGCATTGATATGTGCGAAGTAAATATTTTCGCTGGATAGCTGGAATGAATCTAAATGTGATGAGTTGAGGTTACAGAATAATCGTCATTAGTGAGGATTTCCTATAGCAGGCGTCCTGACAATATTTATAATATGAACTCGAGCGAAATCGTTTCAAGTAAATGTTGTCATAGCTATTAATCATTTTATTTATAGATCCGATAATGAGAGTTCTGCAATTGTATTAGGTTTTATAGTAAATTTGCTATGTTATATTTTTTTAGGCTGAGGTCAACCAGTCCCCTTGAGTTTTGACCATAAGTGATCAGTTTTAGTATCTGCCGGAAGTATTGCTTAAGTAATCCTCCGCATAAACATACTGTGGAGCCATGCGCTTCAGGAGTGATAGTTAGATCATTTGTAACGCGATTAGTTAATTATTGCTTAACCACCGGTTCACTCAGCGGTGTTAATATTTATAGGTGTGGGTCATAGAGTAGACTGTTGGGCGAAGGCGCTAATTAATGTTCTAATAACAATATATTAATGATTTTTAAGCATTTAAATTAGGGTAGTAAAACTTAGAAAAATACCATATTGAGAAATTATTGAGAAACATGAAAAGAAATTTCGTAAACTCAACTTGACCTTTACTTCAGCATACCAAAAACATCAAAGATCATAAATAAAATATTTATTTAAATATCAAACATATTCTCAGACAAAACGTGTACAATTTAAAATTAATTAGGTCTCAAACTTAATTGAGATTATGGTATCGTACTTATGGTATCGTACTTAAAATAATAACTAAAGTCTTTCTTTTCTTGTATCCCAAATTATGAGATCGCCAACCGCTAATCTTCGGTTCAAATTATTAATACTGCCTAGTCCCTTTGTTTGTAATACTCTCAACTAAAGTCTGAATTTTTAGTTCTGACTAAGTAGCAGGTAATTACAGTACGCCTTAAATAAAACTCGTTAAGCAAAGATTATTCCCCTAAATAAAAAATCAATTATAAATTAATCTCATGGCAGCGGTAATATCAGTGGACAAACAAATAGCTAAAAAATATATCAAATCAAATTAAATTGACCTGTGAAGAAAATATATAGTCAATGAAGGCATACAATGGAAATCGGAGTGAGCTCAATTCGGTGACCTGCTTATGGACAAAAACATAAAGTTATAGTTATGTAAGACGGTCTACTGTCATGAGGCTTACGGTAAATTACAGTAAAGGCGTAGCATCTAAGTAATTATACGTAATACAAAAAAGTAAATCAGATAATTACAATGATATTAGCAAGACATTTGCTAACTAAGATAATAACATATACGGCAGAAAAGAAATGCTGTATTAATTAAGCAAATAACGGTAAGAAACGGTAATAGTTAGTATAAAAAGAAATAAACGATAGTTTCGCTAAAGATAAGCTAAGTAATTATACAGCCTACTTATATGTCATTTTCATATGACGGTCATACGGAAGATTGAATTCACTGATAGTGGTTGGTGGATATTCCCTCACTCATACGACCGCTTAGCTGGCCGCTGGTCCTGGTGCTTTACTGCGCCATGTGAAGCTGCATATCACGCCACGTGAGGGCAACATCAGTGTGACGAAAAGGGATCTCAAACTGGCAGAAATGAACCTTGAGAAATTACCTAGGCTAGCGAAAGACCTGGCGAAGGAAGGGCCCTAGGTTAATTATAAATAGTTTTAACAGTCTGGCACACTGCATCACTGTGGAACTCACTCTAAGTACATGTTTTACCCCTAATTACAACCTTTTTGATACCATTTTACTCCTCTTTAAAAATTCCTTCTAATACAAGGGCGGATAACTTCGGGGTTATTGCGGCATCTTAATGGTCTCCTCGTAGTATAGAAACTCGGAGAGTTTTAATACCAGTATCAATCGTAACATGAAATGCAAAACCCTTTAATCTCGAAAGTCTAGTCACTCTTAACAAGTAATATGATCTCATTTCTTTTGTCCACTCTCGTAGATTTTCCTGTATTATGAGTATCTCGGATATAATGCAGTCTTCTCCAGTACTTCCATGTTTTTCATCTGCTTAAAAGCGGCTTTTATTTCTGTTAACAATATTTCTGGTAGACTACACCTGTATATTCTATCATAATTTTAAATATTTCCTCTACTCTAATAAAATCAAGCTATTTTGTGGTTTTCAATCACTTAAAACAAGGAAAATATATTGGGAAGCGCAAAAATAAAGTAGGAGCAGCCTCGACTTTGTTCCAAAGTATGTTTATGGTGGGGCTTATTTAAACAATACTACAATAGGACTGCTCGAAATGTGGTGCAATTAAGTTAAATAAAGACAATGGAAGTTTCAAATTCTTCAGTAATGAGGCACTGTCTACCACATTCAGACAAATCTTCGATGAGTTTGATTTGACACATTGCTGCTGCTCACTGATGATGATGTGGTTCCTCAGATAGTTGAAGAGAGTGATACCGCGATGGAATATCTTAACTTTAGAAAATATACTGCTCAGCTCATGAGCAAATCTCTTATTATATAGTTTGTAACGTTATAATTGTATCTGAATATTATATCGCGATTTTCTCTGTGTATCCGTTAAATTGTGATATCGGTTGTCACAACATTAATATTACGAGTGGATTTCAGTACTCCGACCCGTTTGGCAGCAAGCGCCTTCCGAAGATGCGCATGAAAATATGATATATCGAGGGAAGTGATAATTGAAGGTTCTTCTCATTTGGACGCCCGTCAATGAAGGTGCCTTACGGTAATTAAGTTTTCAACTGCTGGTTGATGATTGCCAGATAGCATTTTTATGTTAATATTACAAAGCGTTGTAACGTGTATATTTTGTTAGAGTATCAGCTATGCTGTTGTGAAACATTGTGTGCAAAGTGGTGTGATAATCTTTTTATTTTAAAAGGTAGGTTCGACCCATGTGCTTTTTAGTAGGTGGCTAAAAAAATCTTTTGTCATTTAACCAGGGTCTTTCCGAGGGACTGATGCCCATTTAATCTGCGGAATTTCTTCCTTAAGCAGGAGCCCGCAGGCGCCGTCTTATCCGAAATGGAGCAGGCCGAGAGTTTTGTGGAAAAAGTGATCTTCGCAGCTGAGAGGTTCACCTAGCTCGTCCATCTACACTGGAGTCCAATCCAGTAGCTTTTCACATACCGAAGGCCGAAGGTATCGGCGTGTCCTGGTAGGATCTATTTAAATTATTAAGTGTTAGCCCTACCTGTATCTATAATTTAGTTCTTGCTCTATCGTGCTAATACTTTAAATTTTTCTAGTGAGAACTCTAAAGGTAATTACCGAGAACTATATTCTGAACATCAGAAGACGTACACGGGTCACAGACGTCGGTGAATTGAAATGGCAATGGGTGGGTCATTTAGGAATACAAGACAGAGAAAGATGAACCATAAAGATCACAATATGGAGACCAAGAGAGACTAAAAGAAAAGTTGGAAGACCACAGAAACGATGGCTCGACGATATCAAGAGAGTAGCAGGTCGACACTGGATACAAACTACACAAGACAGGATAACGTTGGAAACATTAGGAGAGGCCTATGTCCAGGAGTGGATGAATAACGGCTGACATAGAAGAAGGGGATTTATACTAAGTTTATTGTATCTGCTTGTCAAACCCATGGTTTTCCTTACTTGGTGCGGCTATAGTTATTTCTATATATTTTATTCAGTAAATCCCTTTTAGCTTAGCATTTTGAAGATATTTCAGAAGTCTTCTATATTCCAGGTGCCAAGGTAATAAGTTAAGCGTAGTTTAGTGGATATTTGTTCCCAAATTTTAACATATAAATTGTTACATATTTCAGCAATAGTAATTGGGTAATAGTAAAATATTCTTTTAAAGATAACTGCTCTCTTTAATTAGTATCGAGGTAATTTATTGTGATTTGTATATAGTAATTAGTAATGTTAAGTTATTGATCAGAGACTTGCTAAAGTACCATAACTAGTGCTACTTTTTAATTTGAAGTTTAATGGTAGTGAGTACCAAGCCTAAATCGTATAATTGATACCTGATTATTATAATTTCCAGTGTTAGAGTGTCAAGATGAAACTTAATTACCATAGCAAATAATATAATTGTAATTTGAACATTAATTACCACCGGTGGCATAAATAGGTCAGCCTAAGTGACAGTCTATAAATTTCTTTAGCATAATATTAACCATCAGTACTCAGAAAATCTTCTAAATTTTATGAAAGCAGATTGTTTTACCCAAGTAGTTTTTGATGTAAACATCTTACGCGGCGGTATGAGGGTAAATCTCGGCAAGTGGGACGGAAATGTGCAAGCGGGGTTGTGACATCATAATCATGCGCAGTGATTAGATTCTTTCTAACGCCAGAATATAGGCAACCAATTCCAATTAAGTGGTTGCCTATATTCAGGCGTCACGCGGCCTAAGGTAGCATTAGATTTTCATGTCGATGATCTCTATATAGAATATATTTACACATCAGTGTCCGAGTACTACAGACTCGCTCAATTTTTTTTAAATACACCGGTTGTTTGTATTCCTTGTGTTTATTTTGGAAACTGTGTTTAGGCTATAAATCAAACTCGTTCTAATTTTTTACGCTTTTCCACAGGGTATTTTCTCTAAATTTTATTATCCGATTTTCAGAGAATTTGTAATAACTTTCTTGCAGTAAATATTTAGTAGCGCCCGCTCCATGAACCATAAACTTGAAACCACGCCTTTAAAAAGAACAAAACTACAAATGGCTGTGTGAGTTAGGCATATGGACCAGCTGAATGAGCAATTAGCGAATAAAGCTGGTTACAAGTTAGAGAATATTTAATTTGCATTTAGCTGAATTTATCAAGTATATAGCCTATAATTCCGTGATCTAACGATATTGATTACGCATAGATATATAATAAAATTGGACGAATAAGTAGAGCCAAATAAACATGGAAAATAAATATTTTTAGGTTACAATTATTCTAGTTTAGGATAAACTAACACATCCTCTAAAATTTCCAATTTACTATACACGCACCACACTGTCAATGCAAAAAGTACAATTAATCAATTCACTAAATCTAGGGCAAAATTGTATTTTCCTTCGCACATACTCTGCCGGCAAACTTTTAATTAAACTATCACCAACGGACTGCAGCCCTTAACTCGTAAGTATTTATTTCGGGCACATCTGTCATTTCCGGTTACCGGATCGTTTTCGGGTTTAAAGCCCGCAAAATACACAATATATCTTCAAAAATTGGATAAACAGTTCCCCAATAAATTAATTATAGCTCGTGACAGAAGGAGAATTTATCACGCCGCGCATATTTGGAATATAAATCTGCTGAACATGATTTATCTTTGGAAGCGGTACAGTGGGAAAAACTAGAAGAGGATCGTGAAATGTATAGCTAGGTAACAGCAGGGTTTACTAAAACATAAGAAATATATGTTCACCTGAGTAATTAATGTCTAACGTTTTTCAATTTATAATAGCAAAAGGTACTAAAGATGTTCGGGAGACCTGGAGTGAATAAGGTGACCTAGTTGCAGATGCTTCGAAACCCAATTAAGGATTTATAATTCTAATATTAATAAGGATTTGTACGAGATTGGGTGTGGATGAATGTGCTCCAATAATTCATGACCTACTCCTACATTTACCGAACAATTAGGCATTATTCACTGGGTTAGTTTTCTGGATCATAGCTTTTCTTGCCCAATAAAGTGATTATCGTCAACAGAGACTTTTGATGATATTGGAAAACTCCATTATTTATATTATGTCATGGGCCACTATTTTCCCAAATTTAAAATCGGCTTTTAAGTTTCATTACTGACTGTCTTCTTCCCTGTCATCTAAAAATAAGATCAGAATATGAGACTAATAAAGTTTCCAATTTGGAGATACATAAAATCCATCACCTGTGGTCACACTGTTGTATTATGATAAATATGTTTGTTCAACAATTCTTTGGCTGCTTCAGAGAAGAGCATATTTCCACTAGTTGAGGCTTATGAAGCAATTAGTAATGGCTTTAAACCAAGTTGGGCTTTATTTTGGCTACTTGAAACGAATTTCCAGATAGGGCAGACTATTAAAGATCCACAGTTTACCGGCTCAATGTTGTTCGAGTGGTACAATACATTATAGTATTTATTATATTACTCTTCTCCATAATCGCCTTGAGATTTATTGTATGTCTAACATCATTTTGTAAAAAATTTCAGTTTCTCTTTTAAATCAATTGATGTGCTGCCTTGTATTAGCTTTGAACGAGCCTATAACAACGAGGATTTAAAGTGAGTTGTTAACTTAAATTCCAAATTTTGCATACGTTGTGCTGGTAGCTTATACATGACATATTCTCCGACTCTGGGAAGTTTTGACGCCTTTGCTTCTGGCGGGTGGCGTAGTGTCTGCGCTTCTCAGACTTTTATCTATCTCTTGGGCTAGGCTATCATCCTTCGTTTTATTTAAGGGCATGCTGGCATAAAGAGGTTTTATTGGGACGACACTTGTGCATCTGTGAATGAGCCCCTAGAGTCAGTAGGCTTGTCGCCAAACCTAAAGCCCTGGCTGACATTCTTGGATATTTTAGCGTTTACATTGGGGATTGCTTTTTTGGCACTTTTAGTAAAGCCCTGAACGCTTTTTAAAAAGGCACATTACCGCTAAATCATCTTATACTTTTTGACCCACAGACATTGGGCCGCTTAACATGACAGCGTCAAAGTTTTTCGGTACCTCCTCCACAGCAGAGCTCCCGGAGCGTATCTCATATTTTGAAGATGCCAATGTGAGATTTGCACTGAGTCACTGTGTTCCTGAAGGGTTCCCAGCGTGATCTCGTTCTTCCAGAGGTAAGGTCCTAGACCGTTCCTCAGGGCGTGGACTTGCCAATATAGGGCTCATGCTGGATCCCTGGAAGGTTTCCAGCGTCAACTCCTGCTGATAATAGAGCATTTTACTCACAGCTGATGATGTGAATCAAGGAAAAACTTGTTCCATTTTTTACAGATTAATGAACATTGTGATATTTTTCATCTAGGCGTAAGATATATAATTTCCTTGAGAACTTGGTTTTAATTTAAGATGCCTGCAGATTTGTGGCTGTCTTTATTTCGGCTCATTAATTGATGAAAACCAGATTCAATATGGCTTTGGCTTTACTCTTCTTCTCCTTTTAACTAATTTCAAAGCCAGGTGTCACCTAGGCGTATAGTTTTCTTGAATGTCGTTCCACATGAATACCTCAATACAATATGGTCGTAGATTAAGCTTATCAATTTTCGAAACGGACGTCGATTATTGCCTAAAGATTGTGACCATTTCCTATATATGACTGTACTAAGACGTAATTATTGCATATTCCAGGACAAGCCTATTCCTTGATCTAGGATCACTGTTTTGAGGAAATATTCAGTGAAATATCTTCTTGTGTTCTAACTTATCAATCCCAATTACTAATGATTATAGTTTTTCAATAAGTAAAGTGTCAATCTAGCCCCTCCTATATTTGCTAGGTCCAGGAGTACCTCTATGCGTTAAGTGTAGTACCTAGATAAGTTAATATATGAATCATCCCTAGTACGTGTTTTATTTATTGCTCTAGCCAGACTCACCAGAGTAATGCGGCACATATTATGGAGAATTTTATCTTTGTACATCCAGTGCTCCATCCTTAGAGTCAAATCCCCATATTTCTCCACATACTGCTGCTAATATACTTTCAACATTTTGACTATTTTGCTTAGCTGCTACTTTGTATGAAGTTAGAGTCAAAAATAATTGCCATCCTCGCAGACATCGTTGCCATACCATCTTTAAATACAGGAGAACCAATTTAAATCTTCTTCCTCGATCTACCTCTTGAAGTCAGTGCAATGCTATTTTTACACGCGCGCAATGATAGTTTTCCTCACCAAAGGCCTACGGCGAGGCTTCAGAGCAACACTAAGAGAATTTCAAAGGTGGACATGGTCTCTATTCAACGCGGAAAGAATATCCACAAAGATTCTCCAATCCAAGATTTTTTTTTTAGCTTTTGTAATGGACTTGAACAATGTGCTATCAAGAGGATCCTCTATATCTAGGAAGGCACTTCAAAGTATTTCCTACTCTATCAGAGCTTTCTTCAGTTTGGCCATTAGACAGTGTCTCTTGACATACCCTCTCAAGGCAGTTACGACTAGCTGTTGTTATGAAAGATATGCTGGTAAATTTCTAGTCAACCTATATCTAAACAGGGCCTTAGTTCCGTTCTCTTTTATTGTTGTATTTTCCAAAAGTGACAACTTGCGAAAGAAGCTCTGAATAGTTTTATTTTGACTTGATAATTTGCATGATTGCATTCAATTGATTTTTATATATTTTTTTCTTTGGCAACTGATTTTCAATGAATTTCTGGGGCGTTCTTTAATGTAAGAACTGAAAAAAAAAATAGTATTAGTACTCATGTGACATGTCAAATTAGTATGAAAACATGTCACAGATAGAGATCAAATAAAGTCAGCTATTTCACCTTTAATCCTACATCTATTATGCTAGTCCGTCAAGCTAAATTGTTGCTTTCCTGAATGCAATGGATGGTGTCTTGCGGCAGGTTGGTATAAATCAGAAAGTTGTTTTGGCGGGGGACTTTAATGTGTTGTTCGGTACTAACCAAAGAGAAAACATACTTCTCTGTGATCTTTTGGAAAGCTATGGTTTACAATTAACAATTACTGAGGCAATGCGTGGAGGCTCCTGCTTGGACATCTTCATAAATTTCAATAACCACTCATTTTTAATAACTTTAGTGGATCTGCATATTTCTGACCACTTTCCACAGAAGTTACAGTTAATTACTGAAATTAAAGCTAATTCTCGATATGAAAATAAGAAATTTAGGCCAATAACTCAGCAAGGGTTGTTTAAATTCTATAGCCTTGTAGAAAACATTTCATGGGACTTTGTAAATAATAGGGAGACATCCGTTGATTTTAAGTTCAATGTCCTGATGCATCATCTGGAAGGGGCACTTATTGAATCATTTCCTGAAAAAACATACAGAGTTAGGACTGATAGCGCTAATAATATAGGTTGGTTTACTGCTGAGTTACGTTGCATGAGGGAACATCTCTTCTTTCTGGGGGACATTGCTAGGCAATACAATAGCCCTCGAGATTTGGTAGATTTGAGAAGCTACCGTACTACATATAAGAAGGCCGTAAAGGATGCAAAGAGGGCTGCAAATGATCCAATCATAGCATCATCTAAAAACCCAACAAAGTCGATGTGGAGTATTATTATAAATAGCCATCGGGGTCAAGCCAAAAAAGGTAATATTGATATCAACATAACTCCTGATGAATTTAACAACTTTTTTGCTAATATTGCCAATGACATAATAAATAATATTCCACACTCATATATTGACCCTCTAGAAGCTGTTAGGGCAGGCGTCTCTCCCTATGCCAACTTTGCCTTTGGAGTGGCTACTTTTAATGAAATAAGAGATATAATTGATAACTTAAAAAATAAAAATAGTTCAGATATCTTTGGTATTACTGTTAAACTTATAAAGTCAATTAAAAACCTGATAATTATACCACTTACAAAATTAATTAACCTTTGTTTTGAGGAGAGCACGTTCCCTCAACTTTTGAAGCGGGCAATAATAACTCCGGTCTTTAAAAAAGGTGACAGAAAAAACACCTCAAACTACCGACCTATTGCATTGTTGCCCATGATTTCGAAGATTCTGGCGAAGTGTATGTCAGCCAGAATTACTGCCTACTTTGAGGGTAACAATTTGTTTACTAACCGTCAGTTTGATTTTAGGGGGGGGAATCATAATTCAGGCTGTTTTGGACTTGTTATCTCATGTCATGGACTCTTCTGAGGACTGTTTGTATGACTCTATTGCTGTGTGACCTTAGCAAGGCTTTTGACTGTGTCTCGCATGGCCTCCTGCTAGAAAAGTTGAAATGCTATGGTTTCTGCGAGAAGAGTATTGCTCTTGTTGCATCATACTTAAAAGACCGGCCAGAGGTAGTTGGTGTTGGTGGGGTGTTCTCAGCAGAAAGGGTGATAAATGTTGGAGTACCCCAGGGCTCTGTTCTGGGACCATTCCTATTCTTAATTTTCATTTTCCCTTGGTATGTTAAATATACCCTTTTTGCTGATGATACCACAGTATCACTGGCGGCTGAGACCAAAGATAAGATAATAATGACCTGAGCAGCGTTGACTCGGTAAAATTTCTGGGAGTCACTCTGGACCCGGGACTCCAATGGGGCCCACATGTTGATTCTGTCTCTGGGAGACTTAGGAGTGTTGTCTTTGTACTTCGGAGTCTCGTAGGTCGTGTATCAGGGGAAACCTTAATGTCTGCTTACTTTGCTTTGTTTCATTCGGTCATGACATATGGAGTGATTGCATGAGCGCAATCTGCTCAATCGGAGAGGGTTTTCGGGTTGCAGCAAAGGGCTGTTCGTGTCACATCTAATCTGGGGTACAGGGACGAATGCAGGGCTGCTTTTGTCTGCCTAAACATTCTGACACTACCTTCAAGTTATATTTTCGAAAGCATTCTTCACATAAAGAAAAAGGAGATATCTTTTAAAGCCCACAAAGACATTCATAACCATAGCACCAGAAACTGGGATGATCTATTGACTAAACGTTGCAGGCTGGAGAAGTGCCAGAACAGGCCGGAATTTATTGGTTTAAAGCTCTATAACAAATTGCCTAAATCAATTAAAGACCTTCAATTTAACAGTTTTAAGAGGGCAGCTGAGAGTGTTTTGACGACCAATGCATTTTTCAGTGTTGAGGGGTACTTTGACTTTAGGTAGTCCAATAGTGCTATGTATATTTTGTTTTGCTGTTGCTATTTTAGATTCATAGTGAGATATATTTTAACACTGTAATGTTTCTGATATTTTAGAATTATTTTTATAGATTATTTTAATAACTGAATGTTTTAAAAATTGTTTGACGTCTGTACAGTATATATTTGGTGCTTTAACATTAATATACTATTTTGAATTTTGAATTTTAAATATAACACTACTTACCCGTTAAGATACCGGCATGGTTGTATGACCCTAGCCTTTTATCGAGCTGTTCCAGGGAAAATTGAGAGTTCTATATTCGTATACGTAACTTGATTTTCTCGGGCTATTTGCTGGATCGATCAAGTTTTATGAACAATTTCACTGGCTTAGCACATAATCAATCAATAAATCGTACTGTATTCCGGCCATCGCTATCGAGAAAACCTTCAAAGTTATAGGCATTCATAGCAGTGCATTTCAAAACATTCAATAATTCTCTTACCTTTCCGAATAATCACCTTCATTAAAACAGTCTCATGGATGTCAGAAATATTGGTTTCGGAGTTTGTTAGTTACCTTCCGGGATTTGCTTCATTATTTAATAGGAAAAGCTAAATATTCAGTCAATGTTTATTTCTGATATGATAACCTTCAGACTTCAGATGAGATAGCTGACTTTGACAATAATTGTTGGTTGTCTAACTTGAGGGGTACCTTTGAAATGTTGCCAAGTGTACATGCTTCTCTAGCGATCTTCGTGTGATTTTGATGTGTTTGCAGACCAAGCCAACAAGAAACAATATAATTTATTGATGTGCTACCATCAATTTGATGATAAACAACTGTCTGATCTTTCGCTTGATGTAAGCAGGCAAGATGATTTAGTGGTTGCGTTGTGTCTACTAAATTTAGCAACATCGCCCGCTTGGCTAAAGGGGCGTTTATGCCTGAATTATTGCGCCGCGTGCTCATACTTTTAGCGTTTTTGATGTCAGGAGTGTAAAATGGCCGCGGGCCGGAATGAAGTAGTTTCTGTTTGATTGGTCATTGCGGATAATGGTTTGATCGTCGGCTTTCTTTATCCTGCCGGCAAAACGTAAGATCACGTAAGTTTTATTGCATATTGAAGATGTTATTAAATTTGGTGGCAACCATCTTGTTATATCTGGCGTGGTGTCGTAGGACAATGTAAATCTGGCCTATTGGTCGAATTTTTTCTGGTCTTTAAACATTGAAGCTTGGCGTTCGACGTGGACGATCTTGACTTGACCTTGTTCTCTTTCTTGGTGAATCCTCCAAAGAGGAGATAGTACGTAAGCCCGATAAAAAGTTTAAGAATTTCTAAGTCACCCTTACGGGGATAATCTTATTTCGAACTAGAGAGGTTGGCATAGATACCAGTTTGGTGGAATAAGTTAATTGACCGTGGATTTGTTGGATTTTGTCTGAAGTCAAGGTTTTTTTGGCAACTGGCCACGTGCGGAAGATTTCGAAATAAAATACGCCGTTTCCTTCCTCAAGGAGTGCCTGTAGGAGAAAGCCTCATTCGTTATCACCACCAAAAACCCCACGTAGCTAGGGTTTTTATTACTGGCCAGCCAGTTCAGTTGGTTGTTTCAATTTGGTATCAACTGCAGCCAGAATCACTGAATGTCCTGATGGGCACTACCTTTAATTGCCACTGAGAGGCTAAGGGTGCCAAGGCGCCTAGCAGCAGCTTACATTCAGAAGACCGAAAGTGATATCGGCGAAGAGCAGATAAGATAAGTGTGTATGTTAAGACAGATGGGCGTGCTTCTATGTACACAGAACGCTTGTGATCTTTCTACATAAAGTTATTGGCGTTGTATGAGATTGCGTGCTTTATACTTTCTGCGTTGTATTGATATAAATATCTTTGGAACTGTTTAGGTGTAAGCATAGCTTACCGATGCTAATCTAAATAGGTAAGTATATCTCTGGTAGAGATAATATTTACTAGTGTGGATCGATTAATGCTCATAGTTAGTTTTTTTCATAATATATTTCCCTATTCTTACAATTTAATATATATCGTGGTGAATGATAAACATTGTCGTTCTGACTGATGTACTATCTGATTATAATAATTTTAAGTAATGGTACTTCATAACTGATTTGTTAAGATGTATTTATGTTCAACTGCGACACGTACACCATCGCAGATGCGCACAAGGTTTAATAGCAATAGGTATTGTACTGATAATTCTTGAGTACTAGCATGGTGTGACGATAGATACTTTATGCATATTGCGGTTATCTTTAATTTGTTGAAATTGATTTTGGATTTTTCGTAACCATTTGGTATGTTATATTGTTACTTCCGATATGATTTAGTTTTATATTTGTGAGCATATATTTGTTTCCAATTAAGCTCTTTTACACTTGAACGTCAGGCCTAACGAGCACCCAATAAACTTAAATCTGCACGAACGTAGCGTCTTTTATTTGCTCTGAAATACCTCAACCAAAGAAGTGTAGTTGATAGTCGTTTGATTTTGAATCGCCCTTAAGGATTCTCAAAAGCAAGGATCTTCTAGTTTAGGTCTGCGGATTTAGTTATTTCAAACTAGTGGCGCCCTGGTCAAAAGTAAATAATTGACCCACTCCCACGCCGACGAGCAGTCAGAGCACATGTTGCCCTGGCCGCATCCTTAAGGGAAGGTAAAATCTTATTTATTTTAGGGTTTTACGCGCAATACTCAGATGGATTTGTTCGATTAATAACTGGTGTGAGTATGATTATTTTTCAATTTCACAATTTTTAATAAAAGATTTAGGGTCGGTTTGCCCAATTCCGATTGTTTTTTGCTTATTTTCAGGTATTTTCTTTATTTGCTTTGGTCCAATTTTGTTAATTTAATTTGGTAAATATCTACGAATTTCTTCATATAGTAAAGTTTTCCTAGTTGACGCGTTTTAGCTTTTTCTGAATATCCCACTATTTTTATTCGATCGACGCTGAAATGCTTGAAATTAAATACAAAACTAAATATGCGATTTGTTTAAAATGCATTTATACTGAAAACTTGTTGCAGTTGCCAGAAAATGCTAGCTAGACATTAAAATCAGTTTATTTCAAAGAGCCCCTCTAAAATTGAGATAAAAACCGAGAGAAGCGAAGGTAACGAACCGCGGCTTACAGGGTAAGCTTCGGTGATAAATATTTTTATTTTTTAAGATCCAAGAAGGAGCCTTTTAAAAAGTGATGTGGAAAGTGATAAAATCTAATTGAATTTTCATGATTTCGCATAATGCCTGCCTTTCAACCAGAAAAGCCCAAATGGATTTTTAACGTAATTTATAGCTTAGTGGGCATTAGTAATTTTTATCATTTCTTTTATATGAAATTAAATATGAAACTATTTAAATAAATTATGAATTTCTCTTGAGGCAATAGTAGGTTTTGATAATATGTTAAATAAATAACGGTTTAAATATGTGGTCCGTAAAGTTCCAGGTAGTAAAGCTACCTTTTAGAAAGCAGGTTTTAGTTTGCAGAAACTATTTGAAACATGCGCATTCTAATTATCAGGTAAAACGCAAATTCATTAAGACTTTGACAAGTAGAGATACATAAAGTCCTCGGCGTCCAACAGTGGAAACAAGCAGCACCTAGGACAACTAGGCTTATTTCTTGAACATATACCGACACAACGGGATTAAGGCTGCGACAATAGTGTTTTAGAAGATTTTGATTGTGTGTATCTAACTTACAATGAGACCCTCTGAAACTCAAAGCAAAGAACACCAGATTGTGATCATGTTCTCTTTCATTTCTCGCAAATTGCGGCTAACAAAGGCTCTAGTAACAATATAACCGGCATCCATGGAAACTTTCAGAACTTTCTTCCAAAAAGTAATTAATACCGGAACAAAGTTAAGCTTTCAATTATCTCTACTATTTCCTTTAGTTACTTTTGTTATTTGGATCGGATCTTTCCGATGGAATCTGACAATTCTTTAAATTATCAATTCATCTGTAAGAAGCTGTTGTATGTATCTGAGCTTAAACTTGTGATTTATAGTTTACGGAAACTATCATATTGAGCTTTATTTCATTAATTAATTTTAATTGATATTTGAAACCAGACACGCTTTAGTGCAATATTACTTCAATCCGAATTAAATGTGCCATTTTGCACTCAATGACATAATTAATCGCAAATCACATACACTCAGGCCAGTGGCGTGAGGTTCTGGAGAGCGATAAAAGAACCGCTTGTCTTATTTTCATTAACATCAAAGTAAGGCACACGTAAGGATGGTATTGCCATATATTAATAATAGTACATAGAATACTAATACAATTTCATTTAATTCCTAGTAAAATCCAGTAATTTTTATCTATATCTAGTTGTGGTGGTCTAATCGTCTGTTTTGACAATGTCCTTTTATTTCATTGTCCTCCGAAAAGGGTGAGAGAAATCACGCGTGTGCCTGCTTTTCGAAAAGCAAATGCCTAATATTAAGTGTGCTTCAGGCGCCTGAACATCAATTTTGATTCAGGAACGTGCTCGAATGCCATCTTAGTTATTCAATTTCGCATTATATGTACCTTGTATGCGTGCAGTAGAGCCTAATTCTAATGTGTTGTAAACGATTAGTTTTTAGTAACAAGTTTTATTTCGCCAATACACCTTCGCCAGTACAGTTATCATAATTACATAACGCCATGAGTCGACTCTGCTATTGTACAAATAACTATATCTACGCCTTATTTCTAATCTATCTATATACTCCGTATTATATAACACCGATTCGATTCTACTGCTGCGCCATTCGTTTTCCAGGCTTGTCACGTCCTCGCCTATTTGAACGTCGCACGTCGCCTCTCCAAAATTTGCTTGTTACATTCGGCCATCCTGCAACAATTAATGCCCTCATTAATTTAACTCGCCAGTAAATCAACCAGATCTTATCGATCTGTGCATTCGCCATAACACCAAATCGCCTACCCTAAGGATTTTGCCTGTGGTTGCAACCATACGCCTTTTATCGAATATCACCTTTATATTACGCCTTTGTCAGGTTCTCACTCGCCTTTTGCTATCTCAAAAGAAGTTTGGACCTTAAATCGCCATAGCTCGCGCCTTTCGCCAACAGAGTATTCGCCATTTGCACCTCGCCAGTTAAACTCACTTGCATGCACCTTTCAACCTGACCATTCACCCTTTGCACCTCGCCAGTCATACTCACTTGCATGCACCTTTCAACGCACCTTTTCGCCCCCGGTGTTTTACACCTCGCCTCGCCAAAAAGTCAGCAAACGCCTTGCTCGTAAAGGCCAGCCCGCGCCAGCAGTTGGAAATAGTACGCCTTGGGTACCCAAAATTCGCCAAACGCTTCTCTCAATTTGAGAATCGCCTCAGAAAACCGCAAAGTCTTCGTCGCCTTCGCCTGCGCATGATCCTGGACTTCCTTGCCCCTCCATTTCCACAATATCGCTTGATGGACGCCGATATCTGTCAAAAGAGGAAAGAAAGCCAGTATACAAGTCGCCAGGGGAAGAGCAACCAAATGCCCTCGCATCCGCCTGTAAGTCGAGAGGTATACCGTCAATCAAACACGAAAGCGCCTTTGTGCCTGAAAGCCCACAGCTTTCGATCAACGCCATTTTATCATGATAACAATGGGTCATGGTTTCGCCGTCCAATTTAACCCTCGCTATCATCTCCTTGAGCAGCTGAGCAAAGTCATGCACTCTAGGAAACGCCTTCCTAAGAGCCGCCTTCCAGTCTTCCCATGAGAGGTCATATTCATCGGGCCGTTTAAACCAGCCCCTTGCAGCGCCTTGCAATTTCGCCTGCATAAAATACGCTCTCTCATAGTTCTACCATTCATGAATATCGTCCAACTGATCAATTTTGCTCAACCACCTGACTACGTTACAGTCCTGGCTGTCAGGATCGAAAGGGTCAATAATGTCGCCGCCTGCCCTTGCCCTTGACCCCATACAGCCCAAACTGCAAGTGGAGTCCACCCTATCGCTACAAGCATGCTCTACTACCGCCTGAGGAACGCACTCACCTGATTTTTCGCCCTTCTTGTTGCTCTTGGTACCGCCAGTACCAACGGCCGCCCTTTGTTTCATCGCCTTTACCATTTCGGCCGCCTTTTGCTTCGCCGCCCTTGCCATTTCGGCCGCCACAATCTGCTGGATACTAGTTGCCAAACCGCCTTTCAACAGTTTATGTACAATGGAGACTGTTTCGTCTTCCATCGCCTTCGCCGTGGTCACCGTCGCTCAATTCCAACTCGTAATCGAGCTCTAACTCGTCACTTCTGCCGTCCTCCATACGAAATCACTTGAAAAACGCCTTTTGAACACCAATGCCAATAAACACAGTTAAAATACGCCACAATTTTTACAATAATCACTAATTAATTAGCACACACTGACACACTTGTTTATTATTAACGTGAATATCTGAAAAATCGCTAAATGTCAATCCACTGTCAAGGATAGCAACAAACGCCCGCCTTTTGTTATGAGTTTTTGTGATATCGCCACTCACAAAAAAAGAAGAAGTTGCCACTGCGATTTAACTCGCCGAAATCGCGTATTTCACCGTTCTCCACAACAAATAACACAATACGTAGGTTATCCCGACTTCTGATCTGTAAACGATTAATTTTTAGTAACACGTTTTATTTCGCCAATACGCCTTCGCCAGTACAGTTATCATAATTACATAACGCCATGAGTCGACTCTGCTATTGTACAAATAACTATATCTACGCCTTATTTCTAATCTCCGTATTATATAACACCGATTGGATTCTACTGCTGCGCCATTCATTTTCCAGGGTTGTCACGTCCTCGTCTATTTGAATGTCGCACGTCGCCTCTCCAAAATTTGCTTGTTACAGTATTTTGTACCGATTCTTAAGACAACTTCGCTCTATTAGCCAAATTCCTTGATGATTTGGCCTTACTCTCTTTAGCCTGAATTGAGGATTCTCACGTCGATTTTTTATTCAAACCTTTTCCTTTTAGTTCTCCTCCGCTTTCCAGCAGCCAGGGGTTGATTAGGACTTTTAAAATATAAAAACGATATTAAAATAACCATGCAATCTAACTCACAATATGTCATTTTGGAACAGTTAACCTTACTTCATCCTATAATTGTCACTTCATGAGAAAAATAATTACGGACATCGATAATCATAAAATGCAGCAAAATTTAATTTCTAAACTGATTTTCTATAATATCGCATTCAATTCCTTTGCATGGCTATGTGATTTCGAAAACTGGATCATCATCTGGACTTTGGCCTTGCCCCTGTCATAGAAGGCGCATTTTAGCGGCAGTATTTCTCGAACAACTAAAGATGTGCGCTCCGAACCATGAGTGTTATCGATCTCTGATTTATAAATATTAGTTTTTTGGGATTCTCCTGGTTAACTACTATTAGATATCACACATACGGTATAGAGCATTATCTTCTGGTGTCATAGTGCAATGGCGTGCTATCGGAAAGATGATAATATGAGCGGTTTTGATCTCGGATGAAGGTATTGGTTATGGGAACAGGAACAGTAACTCATCAAATATTTGGGCCGGGTTTTATGAGTGAAATGGAGCATGGAACTTTAATCTAAAAGTTACCTGAACCTATATTTTCGAACTGTACCTCTGAGTAACAAGTGTTTTTGCTATACGTCGGCCTCAGGCTGATTCACTCATTTAAATGTACAGTTTCAACAACTATCTTACCTCAAGTGAAGTAAATTACTTTAAACATAATCAAGTAACATTGCTCGCTATCTATTCTTTAGATTCACACTATACTGGCAAGTAGAATTCAAGTAGTATCTACCACGAATCAGTTAATTTGTTTTTGATTTATTTGACTTGAACCTTTAAATTTCCGTTTTAGGTAACGAAGCAAACGGTGTTGTGGTAATAAACCGATCGCGCGATCGTCCTGCTGACCTATCTATCTGTTTTAGTTATTATCTTTTAGTATTAGTGGCCCGAATGACAAGTAATCGATTTGACTCAATAATTGAATCATTTTGACCTTTATTGTTTTTAATTGATTTAACTTATGGTTTTATTATTTGCATTTTTTTTATTGCGAAGCTTAAATCAAAACGGTTTCTAAATTACAACTATGGGACTTTCTGACTTAAGCGGTCTACACATTGGTGGCATGGCGCCTTTAAATAAATTTAACCTTATCCACTCTCCGTCATTAGATCTAGGACTTAATTTGCATGATTCACGACAACACGTTCGGGCCTACGCATCGTTAGTAGTAAATTTTCTTAACTTAACTTTATTCACTCTCAGTTTCTTTTAATTTAAGGTAAAGATAAATAAATAAAATTAGAATATACCTTGTGCCTTTAAAATTATTGGCGCCCAACGTGGCGCAGAAAATATTTGTTAATAACACAGGAGAATGGGAAAATAACTGAGGATGTCGTAGACTTTAAAGCAGATGGGTGGTTAAGATGAACTAACAGATAATAAGAGAAAGGTCGGTAATAGTTTTTCAAAGGCAAAAAAACTACTCCAATGAAAGGTAAATAAAGAAAAACGTGGTGATAACTAAAATGACTAAAAGATAGATGCCAAGATCATCTAGAAGTAACGAAAGTACTTCTTTACGTGAACAGCAACCTGAATATATACATAATATGTTTCTCACTAACACCTTTACTTCTCAACCTGCAATATTTTTTGCATTGGTGCTAAAGTAAATACCTTAAAGCACCTGCAGATATGCATTAATTATTTAAAAAGATTTTTTAATAATTTTTAATTATGACCATCCTAGTTATGGTAGCTATATTCTAGTGAGAAGATATAACCTATATTTAGTTTTTTATTATATTTGTCGAAGTATTATATTTTGCTGACCTTAAATGATTAGGTATAAATTCATAGTTAATTGTTAATCAATGCGCCTCTATAGTTCGATCTCGATAAAATAATGGATTGATTAACTAGACGTTTTGGGCCGTTTTTGCAGCTTTTTCCTGCCGTAAAATTCGTATTCGTAGTCGCCGCTCAGTCGAGGAAATATCGGCAAAGCGCCGCGACGAGTACATCTCTGATGTCTCTTCCGTTGTCGTTTTTATTTTATTCCTTTGTTAGCTTGAAGCTTTATTCTAATACAATTCGAAAATTGCCCACACTGGTTGTTAAGCACTAGACGTAATTTTACTGAGAGTTCAGGCAATGTTCTTCAGATCGTATTGATTTTTAAAGCAAAAAGCAACAAGACTGTATTAGTACATCATTATAAACGGAGGTGAAGTTGTATCTTTTCGTTAAATTAAGTTTTGTTTATCTTACACAAAACTTCAATAATAGGGCACCCGACAACATTTCACATAACAATAATCTACCAATAAATGTGAACATTGTTTTTTTTATTTGTTTTTTGTTTTCTAGTATCTCACTACTTACTGCAAACTTATTTATACATTTATTTAGTTATTTAGGATATCTAGCTAGCGCATTGTAGGAAATTTTCAGTTCGTCTGGTGGAAAACTGCTGGCTCTTAAGCGAACCAATCTCTCCCTGAGCAGCAGGAATTGCACACTCTCCTAAACTGCCTCTTCTTAAATAACTAATTTCTATTTACTTTTAATTTATACTACTTTAATTATATTTGATTTCAATTTTTAACTTTACTCTCTGCTAATAAACAAGAGTATTAGAAGTATTAATGGCCGCAAACTATGGGGTAAGTTAGTCGTAAATGGAGGAATGAGCCATCTTTTTTTATTTCGTTAAAACATCAATTATTAAGCTATTTTGGTAGAATAGTTTAAGTTATTAATTACTTTTGGTTTGACCAGCTAAATACGTTAATTAAAATAGAACTCGCTGAAATTAATCCCTATTTAATTTAATAAATATTTTAATTTTCTCTTATCTCTAATACTTTTAGAAGTAGGTACCCACGATTTAAAAAGACTGGCTAATGATTAAAAAACAATCTACTTATCACAGCAACATTTGGGGGTTTTAAATGATGGAGGAAGCTCAAAACACTATCCTGTCGGGACATTTTCCTTTTATAATAATTCAGATCTTTTAAATAAGAAACCCTGTAAAATTTTGTGTGATGTTTTACCTGAATCCAGATTCATATTAAAAAGAGCTCTCAACAACATTTTAATTGATAACAGGTGTCCATGGGCATCGACACCTGGCTCTTCAAAATTCAAAATTTAATTTACGCTAAGAGCATTTTACAATAATAGTCCACAATAATTGAAATAGAAAACATAGTCAAGTCTTGAATCAAGTCGTTTCCTATCACCAAATAAAGGTTACAAATTAACATCGAACATCGCATGTAAGTGACAAATACAGAAACAAGATGGCGAATAGATAGACTAATTATACAAAATTTCTTTCATTTTACCAATAAATTTTGGAATTGAATCGAGAAATATGTCAATATCACTTTTCTTTATCAAGTCATTGGTTAGCCTACAGTGCCTACACATTCTTGTTAGTGGTGAATTCATACCATAATTGGTCCTATGAAAATCACTGCCAAAAAGATTTATATTTCTTGCATTCAGAAGCATAAAAGTGATAAAGCTGAATTGGATCTTTTAAACAAGGGCCTGAATTTTGCATTGCCTCCACCAAAGGATAACTTACTTGATATTGTAGGTAATATAGAAAGCTCTATTCAACATCTTCCTGACTCTACTAAAGGATTTGTTAGAGAAGCATGCAGAAATCAGATCTCAAGAAATGTAATTAATAATAATGTTAACTCTCGACCTGGAAAAGGAAAAAGTTTAATCAAGAGATTGAAGGAGAAAGATGTTTTCTATCTAAAAGCTGACAAAGGTAATAAGGTTGTTATATTAGACAAAAGCGAATATTTTCAACGAGTTGATAATTTAATAGAATCCGGGCCCTATAACAGAATCTCAAGGAATCCATTATCTAAGATGGTAACACAAGTTAAAAACACTTTGAAGAAATGTAGCAACCTTATTTCTGATCAAATTAGATACAAATTATCTGTAAGTAATCCTACTATGCCGAAACTATATTGTCTTCCCAAGATTCATAAACCTGGGAAGGCAATGCGTCCCATAGTCTCGGCAATAGGATCACCAACTTATAATATATCCAAGTGGCTAGCAAACCAGTTTGAAAATTTACCTATAAAACAACAGAATTCAGGAGTACTAAATTCCTTAGATTTCATAAACAAAATTAAAGACACGATTCTTAATGAAGGTGAAATTTTAATCTCATTTGATGTTAGCTCATTGTTCCCTAGTGTACCAATCCCACAGACCTTGCAATACCTTGGTGAATTACTTGAGATGAATAGTTTTGATAACGAAATCAAACAAGAATATTTAACTTTAACCAAACTTTGCATGGATCAAAATTATTTTCAATACAAAAATAACTATTACCAACAACTTGAAGGCACGGCAATGGGCAACTGTTTATCGCCGTTCTTAGCTAACCTTTTTATGAGTAAATTTGAAAATGAAATCAGTGAGGAGTTCGAATATTTTCCAAGGGTATGGTACAGGTATGTGGATGATATTTTCGCGATTTTCGACACAAAAACCGCTAATGTTGAAGATTTTGTAACAAAACTAAACAACCGTTTCCCCACCATTAAATTTACTTATGAAGTCGAGAACAATGGCCAGCTACCATTTTTGGATACTTTAGTGATTAGGAACGATAATAACACACTAGAATTTGATATTTATAGAAAAAATACTGCCACTAACCGATATATTCCTAATGACTCCTTCCACTGCGATCAACATAAAATGGCCAGCTTTCATTTTTTAGTACACCGTTTGGTTAACTTTCCTCTTAGCAGAGAAAGATTTAATAATGAAAAAGAAACTATTAGGAATATAGCGAAAGTTAATGGTTTTAAGACTAACTTAATAAATAAACTAATTAATAGGCATTTGTTTAGAAAGACCATTCGTGATTCCACTTCTTTCGTTAATCAGGATGAAAATACAAAATACGTTTCGATACCGTATAATCCTCAGTATACTAGAGGACTCCAAAAAGTTTTTAAGGAAGTAGGTTTAAAATTAGTATACCAGACTCAGTTTAACATTAAGAAATTATTAGGTGGTCCAAAGGACAAAATTGAAATATTAGAAAGAAGTGGAATATATGAAATTGGATGTATGGATTGTAACCAAAAATATGTTGGGCAAACTAGAAGATCTATACAGACGAGATTCAAAGAACATAGAGCTCATTTAAAGTATGGTAGAACAGATAAATCGAGTGTTGCCGAGCATGCTTTTGATAATAATCATAGAATAACAATTAAAAATTTAAAATTAATTCATAATATAACTGATAGGAGATTATTAGACGCATATGAAAGTATGGAAATTATTAAATGTAAGAATAGTTTAAATAGACATAGATGGCCTATTCCGTATAGTCCATTGTATTGGTTGATCAAGCGTGACTAGCGGGATCCCAGGATTGGTTCCTTTTAGTTCTGCTTGATTAAGCAAACAGTAGTATAAAAGGGAGTTAGGTAGATTTTAATTTTAGTTTTAATCATCTCCTGATGATGCTAACATGGTTAGCGAAACGCGCGTCGAGTGCAAATATTCTGTTTCGGTATTGTGGATAAAATTCTGTTTTAGTGCATGTTGCCGAAGATTCCAAACCCCAACGTAGACAATCCACATTGTCAATTGGGATACTAAGAGAGCGACAGGAAAGGGTACTCCGTACAGCAATGGGCACTCCTCCATGGGTTAAACAAATACTCGTTTTGGCTGATCTATTACATCTGTATATAAAATATACATCAAGACAAATTCACTAGATGAAACGCCCCTAAGAATGTTTCAGTTAGCAAAATTATATCATAGTCTTCTGTCAGTGTATTGCACATTAGGGACTGGAGCTTTGATTTGATGCCTCTCACATTTTGGTAGTAAAAAGTTATGGTACTGTCACCATGATCTGCGGGTGGCAAAAATCTTGAACACTGTCTGTGTTAGGTGGTGCTCTCTTCTTTATCCTATCACGGCGTTGAAAATTACATTCTTTGGCCAAAACTTACTGTCATTAAGAATATCGTATTTGCTCTCACATTCACCAACCTTGAAGCATTTAGAGTTAGCCTTTGTTGGTAGGTCATCTACAACAAGTTGGTTATCAGTTAAATTAGCTGATGCTTTAATATGATTATAACCAATCTGTGGTGTTGCCTCGCTATTGACTTACACTATAAAATAACGATTTTTAGCCTGGTACCCCTCTGAACACACTTGAGTCGTTGGACGAGGTTCCCCTGCTATGATTCACAACTCTAGGGGACCCTGAACCTCCTGACCACCTTTTCCAAAGTATTTTCAGAGTTATTATTTGGTAATCTCGGCAGGATGTTTTGTATCACCGACTCACTGACAGCCTTCTAATCTTATCTACTGGTGATAACATTACTATTCCCTACCTGTGATTTATTATCACTTATAAAATTCGATTTTTGAGATTTTTAAGGGTTAAGTTCACCATAGTCACCATTTTCATGTGCGGTTGGCCATTTAGCCACAACAGTGAAGGCTGCACTGTCAAAATCAGCTGATGCCGTGCCGTGCTGCAGAACTGTAGATAACTGTGGGAGAACGCGCGGAGAGGGGGAATTGTTTACATTCGCAATTTTTGTCAAATATTGATTATAATGACTAGTTCCTGATTTTTATCCTCCAAATCAACAATTCGACTATTGGAGAGCCCATTACTGACCATTAAAATCAATACTGGCTTATTTAATTTTTCATTTTCTCTTGAAAGTGCACTAATTATGGCGTCATTTTCGATTTTTGGCGCGCACAACGGACACAATATTTGGCCTATTTCCAGGGTTTTCGCCCCTTTTAACCGCACTAAACACGCCGAGTAGAATTGCCTTGAACATTTCTCACATTTTAGTTCAGTTTTCACTGATCTTTTGCATAAACCACACAATATTTCCGCGTTTAAAACGGGATCATCTGAAATCGCGTCATTATTATCCGCCATGCCATCTAGACTACTTTTTCAGGCAGTGGCCAATCTATAAAGCACCTGTATTTGATTACCAATAACACACCATTTCAGCATTGTGCTCGGAGATATCAATCAGTGGCTTCAGCGACACACAATTAAAGCCAAAGTGCCAGACACAGGCCACAATATTGCGAAAGTCCTTTGTATTCACGGAACTTGCCGTTTTTGTCATCCTGGCTCAATGTAGGGAACCGGAACTGTCATAAACAAGGCTTGCGAGATTGCCTTTAGTTTATAGCCACAATGGAGTTGACCCTTAAATTGAGTAAGATAGGAGGAATGGGCACCTTGAACGTGATTAACCTGATTCAAAGCTGCATGGACTTAGCTTTGTCAAGGTAATCAATGAAATCGTTGTCATGCGATGAGTCTAGGAAGAATTAAATATTCACTACTACAGCAGTCATCTATGCCTCTATTATTTTAGTAGATTTATATATAGAAAAATCAGAACGAGCGGCAAATCAGATGAAACGTTAATTAAATATCTCACATTGTATGGTCAAAATTTAATTTACACATTTGTCGTTTTCGAAAATTGGAAGACTCCAAAATATTAAAGTTTTGCACAATAAGCGAATAAAAACCCTAGGCTAAGTGAAGCAAGCCAAACCAAAATCAAGCTAACATGAACTATCCGGCGAAATCTAGATCATAAAGACAGCTAATCAAAAGCAAATCGAGAAAAATAAATTACCCATCGCTAATTCAAAGCAATTACAATTAACCAAAATAGAACAATTTAATAGAAATCTATTCTGTCAACTTTTATTTTAAATAAGCTTCACATTATTATTAATATGAGTTTAGTGAAGAAAACCCCCTCTAAAGTTGAACTCGCGTACTCCCGAACCGCCACAGGCTTTACCGTCATTATTTTTCCATATTTCAACTGAGTAACTATTTAAAATGTCATTTCCCTTGTGTTGGCACATATTAAATAATATTGTCACGCTTAGTTATTCGCGACGCCACGCCTTGATTGGCGTGCAGGTTATGTAGCTCACATTATGAATCGATCTACGTAAGGTGAGAAGAGATAATAAAGAAGGCACTTCGGTAAAATAATAACAACGTCTCTTGGACCTGCCTGGGCTGTTCGCTCGCGCTGGTTATATTATATTAACTTCGATGTTTTCATAATATTTTTCTAGTTCAAGTTCAGCCTTACAACAGGGTGAAAATTAATTAGTAGTTTAAATGTTTCCAGTAGTTTACTATATTTATTTTAGTGCACACGTTTTTTAACATATAACTAATTGCTTATGGATCCCTTTATAATTAACTGTAAATGTCAGTGTGTGTATATCTAAGGTCATGGCAAAATATATAAAAAATTACTGAAGGCGTATGTGCCTTCTGCTTCTGACACATTGCGTCTAATAGGGTGTTTACACGACTTTACTGATATCCGGAAAGTTTTGACACCGCGATTAGGAAACACGATCCGTCTGAAGATTTATTGGCCGCAGTTTCGCTTAAATGAGCAACATAAGGTCGTAGCCTAGTGTAATGATAATGTGTGAGAATGTTTCGCCGCGAATGTATCTGGTGACTTGAATCAAATAAGAACAGGCCTTTGAATATTTGACCCATTTCTCGATAATATTCTATATATTGTGGTAATGTGGAAGAAACTCCGTTTTAGTGTTTGTGATATCATTGATCAGTCAGGTTATGCGGAGTTTGCTTTTTTCCTACGTTAACCTGAACATTGTTTTCCTCACCCCATCCCACGATGGCGTCCACATCTACATTGGTCGCAGCAATTTGCGCAAATTGGCAGGTACAAGTTACATTGCGCAAGTAAATTGTTGCATGTAGATGAAAGCAAGCTATGTGAACCCTATACATTGCCTCTTATCATGGGAACCTGTAACACACAGATCCTGCTTTGCTTAACGTTTATTCAGCACCTGATAAATAATGTTTTATAACGCTACTCCACTTTCTCGACGGTCTTTCACCTTGTCGTCGGCTTAGTAACCTCAAATATCCAGAGAGCAATGCCGACGGTAGCGTAGCTACTGGTAGGGCCACCCATGTCGGTAAGGTCTCGAAGTGATAGAGGTTAAGCTAAGAAAAGACCACACCCCCGCAGCGTCTGTCCCGGATCGGACGGCTGCAAACAGCGTCTGACCCAGAATGGGCGGCTGAAGTCACAAGACACCAACCCGTTTGGCAAGCGTGGTGTCCTAAAAAATGCCAAAACCTCCTTTAAACTATGCAGTCGAACTTAAAAACTAGACTACCCCAGATGAGTAGAGAAAATGTCTCAGAATCTCATGCTGTTAGTATGACAGCCTGCCCCCCGGAATCTGGGGGGGGGGGCAAAAGTTCGACTAAGTCCAAGAAGAACAAATCAAACAGATTGTATGTTGGAACATACAACATACGAACCATGCGTACGACAGAATACTTAGAAGAACTAGAAAACGAATTGAGCCATGTTAAATGGGATATAATAGGTATATGCGAAACCCGCATGCCAGGAGAAAAAACAACAATTCTAAAGTCCGGAAATGTACTGTTTCAAGCTAATTCTGAAAACGGGCATGGAAATGGTGGAATAGCTTTTATCATCAATAAAAGGGTCCAAAGTCGAATAACGAAATATTGCGTAATTTCGGAAAGAGTTATATACGTGATCATGGAGCTGACAGAAAGATACTCTATGCAAATTATTCAAATATACGCACCAACAACCAACGCCAATGATGACGAAGTAGAACAGTTGTATGAGGACATAAGTAGGGCAAAACATCAAGAAACCTGTCATTATGTGATTGTCACTGGGGACTTCAACGCGAAGATCGGCAATTTGGACAGAAGGGATCAAGAGAGCGACTATATTGGAAAATTCGGCTTGGGCGACAGAAATAACAGAGGAGATATGCTTTGTCATTTTATGAGCGAAGAAAAACTTTATTGCTTGAATAGCTTCTTTAAAAAACCCGCTAAAACGTAGATGGACATGGATTAGTCCCTGCAAGAAAGTTAAGAACGAAATTGATTATATACTTAGCAACAATAAAAAAATAGCTATGGATGTTTCAGTTTTAAATAACTTCGTCACTGGCAATGATCACAGACTGGTCAGGGCCGCTCTAAGAACACTTATGTGCAATTAAGTCTTTCCATCTACGGATGTTTTGCTGAGACAAAGAGATCGATTTCAACAAGAGCTAGAAAGAAAACTAGAGCCAATCGGAAATATGACCACCCTAGATATAAATGACCTTTCAACAAAGATCACACAAGACATTCAAACAGCAACGAAAAAACTATGTGCTAATATCAGAAAAAACAAGGAGAGTAAACTTAGTCAACAAACTCAAGGCTTAATTATACAAAGCCGACAGACCAAGAAAGACTCAGTTGAATATGCAAACTTATAAAACCGTTCGAAAGGAAATTCGAAAGGATATTCGGGCATATAATACAAGAATAATAAAACAAACAATCGAAAACAATGCCAATATGTGAGTACTTAGAGCGGAAATCTCAACAGGCAGACAAAAAATAACAAAAATAAAAAACGAAAGAGGCGTAATTATCTCCGATAGACGACAGATTGTTAGGGTGGTAGAGGAGTTCTATAAAAATCTATATTCGTCAAACGTTCCAAAGCCAGACACTCCAAGAACAAAGGTGCTAAATGTGGGTTCAGAAGAAATACCAGAGATTACGACAAACGAAATCCGCTTAGCACTACAGCAAATTAAAAATAACAGGGCTCCGGGCCGAAGATAGAATAACGAGTGAGATGTTGAAAATGGGCGGAGATACAGTGGTAAAATTATTAAAAGTATTATTTAACAAATGTTTGGAAGAAGGCAAAACACCAAAAACATGGCAAAACTCGAAAGTGATCCTGCTGTTTAAAAAGGGAGGCAGCACAAATATTGAAAATTATCGCACAATAAGCCTTCTGTCACACAAATACAAACTACTCACAAGAATAATAACAAACAGACTAAAAACCAAATTAGATTCATACCAATCAGTCGAACAGGCCGGATTTCGACGAGGTTTCAGCACTATAGATCATTTGCAATCCATGAAACTTCTGATTGAAAAAGCAAATGAGTATAATATCCAAATACACTTAGCGTTTGTAGACTTCCAGAAAGCGTGCGACACTATTGAAACGTGGGCATTCCTAAGATCATTAGATGCAGCTAGAATTGACACCAGATATTCCGACTTAATAGAAAATATTTATAAAAACGCAACGCTACAGGTCCAGATCGACCCGGACACCAAGACCGAAGAAATTAAAATTAGCAAAGGGGTACGCCAGGGTGATACCATGTCGCCAAAGTTATTTACAGCGGCATTGGAAGATATTTTCAAAAACTTAGAGTGGGGGAATAAAGGAATTAAGACCGACGGCTCATACTTAAATCATCTGAGGTTTGCCGATGATATGGTCCTAATAAGTACCGATGCTGATGAACTGACAAGTATGTTGCATCAATTAAACCAAGCATCTAGTCGAGCGAGTCTAAAAATGAACTTGACCATAACAAAAATTATGACCCAAACTAACATACAAACAATAACCGACAATCAGATAATTGAAAATGTTGACCAATATGTCTACCTTGGACACTAACTAAAACTTGGAAGAGAAAACCAGATCGCAGAGATAACAAGAAGAATTGGACTATCCTGGTGTGCTTTCGGTCGCCTAAATTACATCTTCAAAAACCAAACCATTCCTATGTGTCTAAAAAGAAAAATGTACGATGCCTGTGTTTTGCCCGTGGATACTTATGGACTGGAGACTGCGACTATGACAGAGAAAACCGCCGACATATTGAGAAAATCGCAAAGAGCTATGGAGAGAAGAATGTTGGGAGTAACTCTTAGACAAAGAATAAGAAATGAGGACATCCGAGAGAGCACCAGGATAACAGATATTATCGAGCGCATTGCACACATGAAATGGCAGTGGGTTGGACATGTGGCTAGACAGGACTGTGATAAATGGACTGCAAGACTCGTTCATTGGAAAACCAGAGAAACTAACCGGAGCAGGGGAAGGCCCCAAAAACGATGGCTTGATGATATTAAACAACACGTAGGACGACACTGGTTTCAGCTGACGAAAGACAGAGGTGCATGGAAAAGAGAAGGAGAGGCCTTTATCCAACAGTGGACAGTTACAGGCCGGTGATGATGATGATGATGAACGCTGCTCCTCTTGTACTTATTAACTTAATGGTCATTATATCAATTATAATAAATTCCACGCTTTCCAAATAATTGGATTCTCAGTTGGATATCTAAAACTGGCGCAGTTAGTAGGATTTCCCAAAACATATCGACAGCAATTGCGAGTAGCTCTGTTTCAACAATCAATTTGGCAATCGGAGAGATTGTTCGCGAGCAACCCAAGAAAACTTCGCCAAAGCCAGCTAGAGCAAATATCGCTTATGAACCTGAATTAGGGCAAGCATCGCCGAATCCAGTTAGCATTGGAGCATGGATATGACAAGGTGTGTTGACAAAGTTTTTAACACGTGTGTATATAGGGCACCTTTCAACACGACTTTATTTGAATTGATGACAGATGGTGTTAATTTGACAACCTATGCCATCTGATATTTTAATTTGACAGATAAGGATTACATGATAAATACTGTCCAACACTAGTGTTGAACAACCGTTTTGCATTAATTAGGGTCTTTATTTGCTTTTTGTTCAAAAAAATCAATATTTTGGAGCGTTTCCAAGTATTCAAAATGAAAACTGGGTAAAATGAAACATACACTGAGAGATATTTAGTTAAAGTTTCATCTGATTTGCCGCTCATTCTAATTTTTCTATACATGAATCTACTAAAAAAATAGAGATACAGAGTAGCGAACATCTAATTCTCACTAGGCTCATGGCATGATAGCGATTTCATTGATTACCTTGACAAAGCTAAGGCCATGCAACTTTGAATCAGGTTAATTACGTTCAAGGTGCCCATTCCTCCTCTCTCACTAAATTTAAGGGTCAACTCCATTGTAGCTACAAACTAAAGGCAATCTCGTTACGAGCTTTGTTTATAACAGTTCCGGTTCCCTACATTGAGCCAGGACGACAAAAACGGCAAGTTCCGTGAATACAAAAGACTTTCGCCATATTGCGGCCTGTGTCTGACACTTTGGCTTTAATCGTGTGTCGCTGAAGCCACTGATTGATAAAAGGTGTGTTATTGGTAATCAGATAAAAAAATGGATTTTATGGATTAATCAATGGCCACTGCCTAAAAAGAGTCAAATGGGCATGGTCACCTGTGATCAATAAAAATGTTTGGAATATTGACAAAAATTACCGCTATTACGTCAATCATTTCGGACTTATCAAACGATATGCTTGTTATGTATTTAAACATCTTAATGAATCCCCCACATGCGGGGTTATTAATCGTTACACAACAAGAAATGCTAACAGGCTCTTTTTTATTCCCGATGCTCTGTTGACCCAGGTGTAAGTGGGACCTGGGATCACCTCCCTTAAAATTTTTAATCACTTACCTTCAAATGTTAAGGACATTCCTACTCTCCACCTCTATAAGGGGAAACTTAAGACCATATCAGCTGAGAGCCCCTGATTTTTTTTCACACCCTTTTAATTGATCGAATTTTGCTTAGTTATAATGTTTTAGTTTTTAATCTTTCGTATCTTTTGTTTTCAATATACATGTTTTAACTTTGTATTAGACAATTCCAACATATGTAAACATGTCAATGGAAATAAATAAATAACTAAATATATATTTATTTTCCTCTTATAATATCCAAATCACACAACTTGCGACAAGGAGCTAATACCAATTTAATGGAATAACTAATTTTACATTATTAGTTACGACAGTTTGGTTAAACGATTAGGTACATGGCTAGAGGCACCTCGTTTGCCTGATCTAACTCCGTTAAATTTTTTTTATTATTTTTTATTATTTAGAAAATACTCACTTATAAAATACCAGGCACAATAGTAGTGTTTGGAGCATTTCAAAACCTTGACGCACAAGAAATTACGCAAGCTACCACGAGACATGTAGAATGATTTTGAATACTTTAGAAGTCAAAGGAAGGCTTTTGCATTAATTCCGTGTTCGTTAAATATTTACATTCAAACATAAGTAAATAGAAAATATTGCAAATAGCTCTTTTTAATATGAACCTGGATTTATGTTAAACGTCACACAAAAATTTACAGAGTCTCCTATTTAAAAGATCTAACTTATTATAAAAGGAAAATGTCCTGACAGGATAGTGTTTTGAACTTCCTCCATGATTTAAAACCCCAAATGTTTCTTGTTTTGCTGTAGATTGTTTTTTATTCATTGTCTATGCCATCTGACATTTTAATTTGATAGATAAGGATGACATGATAAATACTTTTCAACATTATTGTTAAAAACTTGTTTTCAACACGTGTGTAATAGTAACCGTTCTCAGTGTACATTGCTTGACTGAAGCTTTGTTTCCAACCTCGAAAGTTTGAAACCTCCCCTTCCAAAAACTAGTAATTTCAATGCTTCTTGTATAATATATGTACTATCACATGGTCGAAAGTAGACGTTAGCATTTTCCGCACATATTTGCATCCAGCATCTACTTGTTTATCAAGTATTGCCCGCTAATAAATATAGATATATTATGCTTATAATATCAATTTTTCTTAATAGCCCAATTCTAGAGTTTGTATTTAGCAGATAAAATTATATTTCCCTATTATTATTAATATCCTTGCCACATAATGGAGCAAAATTGAAGGTTTTCTTATAAAATAATCAACATCCCTTTTATCAGAGTTTTTATTGAAAAAGTAAGCGTTGAATTACGACAATATCAAATGGAAATTAGAGATCCTTTAAAATTGTTCTACATATGATTTTGAACAAAAGTCCACGTTTGTTCTGTATGTCGTTTGTTGAAAATTGAGCAGATTAAAACGTGTCGGAGGATTGTAAGTGGGTTTGGGTTCAATACCCCTGTTTTAGTATTGAAGCTGCTTGATCGAGTAATCTGACAACGAGTGGGCCGCTTCACATTTTCAAATAAACAAACAAAGAAGAAATGCGGTTATTTTACGAACTTAGACGACCATTATAGCAGAATTTATGACATTATTTAGTTTTCATTTTGCTTGTTAGGGCTAGAATGGCATTGCATAAAACGGGAAGATAAATTAGAAACAGTTTCAATTATTCAGTAAAAAGGGGACACAGTTTGCCATCGGATGGTCTAGCCTCGGCGTTCTCGGCAATGGCTTAAAATATGTATTAATAAAAGTTTTGTCGTTATATTAATTATAGCAATATTAAGCACGAATTGTGAAATAAATGAATTACCGAGATATCTTTCGATTTTGTTTTTACATCAACTCACAGCTTACGAATATTTTCAGCTATCAACTATGATATATTATTGCTAGTGTTCGCAGTACTATTTCACTAATCCCAGACCATGATTTGTAAATTGTTACAAGTAATTTAGAAGAAAATTTTTTTTTAAAATACGAATAAAAGTAAACAATTCATAGGTAATAGCCGAGTGAGTCAATGGAGTATGGTAAATTCGATTATCTCAGAAACGGCTGCTCGAAGCGACACCTGTTAGGTATACGGATAAAATATCCCAGGGAATAAGAATTTTCAACAAAAAATTCAACATAATAAGGCACGAATATTGTTACGAAGCTTTAGATATAGACATAGAGCTGCAGGTAGCCTATTCTCCAATTTACGTCGAAACTGAATCACATCTCGAATTCTCATCATTCTCATCTTCGGATGTTACGCGTTTTGTACAGACATTTTAGAGACATTCTTCATGTATATTAATTCTGACAGAGGAACAGTGTTGATTATTTCAAAATTGTTTGTGGTGCCACGTTTTTTCCACATTACTTCAACATGTTGTTGGCGCTTCTACTAGGTAATTTGCTAGCACGACTACCGTCCGGGCTTAGCTAGAGCTGGGGTGACGCTCCTAGATAAGTTACACTCCTGTTTGATGGTGGTCCTAATGGTAGAACCTTTGGAATTTGCGAGCTTTGAAAAAATACTAACTTTTCACGACTTATGATATGCATGGTTGATGTTTTAGGCAAGAAGCATAACAGGTTTCTATCGGGGGTTGTGGTATACTCGCAGGGCCTACCGGGTGCAGACCCTGCGGGGATACCACCGCTTTCACGTGCAGGAATAATCCAGGGCTTGTTGCGCGTAAAACCCATTTAAATTAGGTAGCAATATTGTCACATATACGCTTCTACCGCTTGTTGCCTATGGAACTGATTTCGTTGCAGTTGTTGCGCTGTGCTCTTTCAGAAAACGGAGCTCAGGTATAGGTAGTTGGGAGAGATGGATAGAAACACTCGGTGTAAAAAAGGCTTGGTTTATTAACTTCAGGTTGAGTATAGAAGATTGTAAGTATTACCAAAATATTCGGGAATGCATATCTCGTAAGTCCTCTGGGATATTCCTTGCGAAAATGTTAACCACGAACAGCAGAGAGAGAGGAGGAAAGCTAGCCAGAAGGGCTGTTACAATTAGATTGACGGGCGGATAGATTATTTGATCTGGCTGAATATTTAGTTACGTAGCTTTACTTTTTATATGTAGCTAATTTAAATAGCACTTTGCCTTATGGCGTTATTAATTTTCACTGATTCAATTTTAAGGCGTGCCTGATCAGAGTGGCTTTTCCCTTTCGGTAATTCGCACTGATAGGTCTTTTTTTTAAGTGAGAGCTTTGATCTACCAGAGGGGCTTTTCCCTTTCGGTAATTCGCACTGGAGATCAAAGTCTGCCGGTATGGGCTGCTGCACAGCTTTTTATACCAAACTTTGACCTATAATTCGAGTATTGTTTTGAATTGTCAACAAGGTTAATCATAACAGTTTATACATTAATTGCATTACAACAACAATTTATAATTCCGATTCAAGGTTAAGTTCAAACTTTCCACTGTATGGTTTTATGTTAGTTGACAATATAAAATAAATAAGATTTTACCTACCCTTAACGATCCGGCCAGCGCAATATGTGCTCCGACTGCTTGCCGGCGTGTGAGCGGGTCAAATTATTTAGTTTTGACCAGGGCGCCACTAGTTTGAAATAATCCGCAGACTCAAACTAGAAGGTCGTCAGTCTCAAGAATCCTTAAGGGTGACTCAAAAATCAAACGGCTATTACCTACACTTGTTAGGTTGAGGTATCCCAGAGCAGGGTTAAGTTTGTTGTGTGCTCGTCAGGCTTGACGTTCAAGTGTTGTCGTATTTCTTTCATTAAACAAAATGATATAAATATAAAAATATGTAAAAGAGCTTAATTGGAAACAAATAGTAACCTGATATATACTCACAAATATAGAACTAGTTCATATCGGAAGGAACAATATAACTTAACAAATGATTACGAAAGATCCAAATCAATTTGAAAAAAATAATGATAAACGCAATATGCATAAGATATCTATCGTCATATCATACTAGTATTTAAGAATTATGAGTATAATACTTATTGCTACTAAACATTGTGCGCGTCTATCATGGTGCACATGTCGCAGTTGTACATAAATGAATCTTAACGAATCAGTTATGAAGTACCATCTTGTAAAATTATTGTAATCAGACATTTTATCAGTTAGAACGATACCACGATATATATTCAATTTTAAGAATAAGGAAATATAATATGAAAAAAACTATGAGCATTAATGGATTCACACTAGTAAATAGTATCTCTACCGGAGGAATACTTACTTAGATTAGCATTGGTAAGCCATGCTTACACCGGAAGAATTCCATAAATATTTATATTAATACAACGCAGAAAGAAATAAAACACACAATCAAATACAACGCTGAAAATACTAACAATACGCCAATAATATTATGTGGAAAGATCACAAGTATTTTGTGTACCTATTACCACATCCAATCTGACTTAACATAAACTTATCTTATCTGGTCTCCGCCAATATTACCTCCGAACTTCTGAGCGTTGGGTGCCTTGGGACCCATAAACTCTCAGTGGTATTTGAGGTAGTGCCCCTACCTCTGTGGCTGCAGTCGGTACCAAAAAAACACAATCAACCGAACTGACGGGTAGCTACCTGGGTAGCTACCTAACTCGCTCGAAATAAAGATCCTAGCTATATAGGCTCTCTCCTATAGGGAACCCTTTGAAGAAGAAGACAGCGTATTTTGTTCCGGAATCTTCCGAACGTGGTCAGTTACCAAAGAAAATCTTGACATCAGACAAAATGCAACAAATCCACAGTCAAATAATTTACCACATCAAACTGGTATCTATGCCAAATTCTCTAGCCCGAAATAAGATTATCCCCGTAAGGGCGAATTAGAAATTCTTAAACTTTTTATCAGGCTTACGCACTACCTCCTCTTAAGAGGGTTTACCAGGAAAGATAACGAGGTCAAGTCAAGATCGTCCACCTCGAACGCCAAGGTTCAATGTTTAAGGACCAGAAAAAATTTGAGTAATAGGCAAGCTTTACATTGTCCTAAGACAACACGTAAAATACAACAAGATGGGTGCCACCAAATTGAGTAACATCTTCAATATTATTCGCAATGACCAAACAAACAGAAACTACTTCATTCCGACCCGCGGTCATTTTAAAATCCTGGCATCAAAAACCCTAAAAGTATGAACACGCAGCGCAATAATTCAGGCCTAAGCGCACCTTTAACCAAAAGCCTGCGTGTCTGTTGGAATCAGCTGCGAAACAACCGGGCGGTGTTGCCAAATTTAGTAGACACAACGCAGCCACTAAATCATATTGCCTGCTTACATCAATCAAAAGCTCAGACAGTCGTTTAAACATCAAACTGATGATAGTATATCAATAAATTATGTTGCTTCTTGTTGGCTTGGCCTGCAAACATATCAAAAGCGCACGATGATCGCTAGAGAAACATATACACCTGGCAACATACACTGTGTTCAAAATGTCCCAAACCCCCTCGATATTTCTAAAAGGCCGCCTCTGATCAAAAAACATTTCAGATGAAAGTTGTAGATCTTTGTTAAATCTACCTTTAAAAAATATGCTAAGTATACGGGGTGCTTCACAAACGCGGAATAAACCAATATTGTGTGTTTTTTTTAAATGAAATATTATTATTTTCAATTTACTTTCTTAATCTACGCAAAATTTTAGCCCAGTTCCTGTTTCATGTCCCATACTTAAATCCAACAGTTCAAGAGATTTATTATTAGTTTAAGACAGTATTAACAATTTTACGACAGTTATTTTTAACATTGTCAAATAATTTAATTTTATTATTTGCATTTTATGTCCCTTACTGGAAGAGAATGTATTACCATTTGATGATCAGAGGATTCGGAGTTCGCCAACGATCATTTAGTGAAACAAAACATCTTTTTAATGACACGTTTCCGGATCGCCCTCCTATTTCAAAATCTACCTTGATCAGAACCATTCAAAGGTTTGCACAATTTATAATCAACATGGTTACAGCTTGCTGGAGCTCCGCACATTTCGGTATACACGTAAGGAGATTTCTAAATGCTACTTTTCCTAATAGGTGGATTGGCAGAGGAGGTGAAACAGAATGGCCAGCGAAGTCCCCTGACCTTACCACAACGGACTATTTCCTCTGGGGTCATTTGAAAAATAAAGTGTTTACAACAAAACCGGAAAATATTGATACACTTAAAGACAGGAACAGGATAGAATGTGAAATGATAACTCCAGTTATGCTTCAAAATGTTATTATGGAATTTTATTACAACTTGGGGCATTGTCAAGCTGTTCAGGGACGCCATTTCCAGCACTTGATAAAATAGGTTTGTTTCGTAAGTATTGTATTTGTTATGTTAATAAAAGTGACGTCATATGTTTTGAACTATTGGATTTAAGTATAGGACATGAAACATGTACTGGAACTAGAATTTTGGGTAGATTCAGAAAATAAATCGAAAACAATACTAGTTCATTAAAAAAAACAAAACTTGTGTTTATTCCGCGTCTGTGAAGAGTAGTGTGTTAACGAGAGTGAGTCCTCACGGAGGAGGTAATTACCTTATCCTCCGTGAGGGCTCTCTCTCTTTTGCTTACTGAGGAGTCTTTCTCATCATGTAATTAATACATTTCCCATCCTTATCTACATATATGTTGACCTTGCCCCTGACCCTGACTTTTCCCCTCCCCTCTTAAATAAACATAATAAAACCAGCAGTTCTGTATGTTTCTTCACTTCACAGTTTAGTTTTCAATGGAAGAACTCAAATTAAGAAATCGAGTACTCAAGAGGGTCAATTCAGAAATAGTTAGTTCGGAAACAGTTAGTTCAAAAAAGAAAAAAAGTGAAGTGCATTTGAAAGAGGAATGCCCTATTTGTTTTAGTTTTTTGAAAAAAGAAAACATTTGCACACCAAATTGGTGTGAACACAAATTTTGTTTAGATTGCTTGACAGAATGGTTAAAAACGAAGGATGTTTGTCCATTGTGTAGAAGTCATTGTGATTACATTAATATAAAATATACTAATCAAAAAAGAGCTATTGTGAAAGAAACTAAATCAATTGTAGATATTTTTGAAACTATTCTAGATGGTGATAATAATGAAGAAGATAATGAACTAGTTTATATCATTCCCAGAACATCAATGTGATAATAAAAAGGAATTTTCTGTTTATAAGAAACTTTGATACTTACGATCATTTAGTCGCTGTTAGTTATATACATTAACAGTTATGGATGAGGCTGTGAAAAAGTTACATGAAGAATTTAACCAATTAACTTCAGATAATTATTATAATGCTATGCATAGCAGACCAGAATATGTTGACTTTTATTGTGAGTTTGCGGAACATTATTCGAAAGGTGCGTCCGCTTGTGCTCAATACTTCGAAAATTTCAATGTATTGCAGTTTGTAGTTGAACTGAAACAATTGGGATTTTTTGTTGAAGTGGTTAGTTTGAAGAAATATATAGGAGATCCAACTATATTAGATGTGATAAAATTGGCAGAAGAAGAATTGGGAGAACTTCAATTTGAAGTATTTGTGTAAGATATGGAGAACTTTGTGTTAGAACTTTATGAAAACTTTTTGATGTCGGAAGCCTGTTCGCGGTTTTATGCGCTTGCGGGAAATGATGCTGAAGCTCAAGATATACTGTGGTATGAGAACTATATGCAACATGCTGAGTTTTGTAAAAAAGGTGTACAAGTGTGTAGCGAGTTCTTAAAGAACAAAGACAGAGTAAAGTTTGTATTGGAACTTAATATGTTAAAATTATATTATAAGAATATATGTGTGTATTAGGAAATTTAAATGTGAGAAATGAAATGTATTTAATAAAACAAAGTTAAATAAAATTATTTTTTTTTATTCATTCATAAAAAAATTATTATAAATATAAAACACATTTGAAAGCGCACACATAGATGGTGACTTTGAATGATAAAAACATTTAGGTGTTGAAGCAATTAAAATTGGTTGTTCATCTAATTCAATTATTGGTTTGCTGGAATATTTTCTTAGGTAATCTGCTTTTTCGTTTCCTTTAACGTAAACAAATTGCGCTTGTTCAGTCAATTTTTTTACAATTGTTGAAAAGTGGTGTAGTGGAGTATAACCGATATTCCAATTAATGCAGTGGTGATTTTTCATTAACCATACAGCTTGCTTGTGCGCTTCAGGAGAAAGAGAATTCAAAGAAAATGGTTGCTTGAAAACATAATGACTAATTTTTTCTCCATCATAGGCAGCTAATTCTTTAGGTAGAAATTTATTCTTTTCATCTTTGAACGCTTGAATATCCAAAACTAATCTCATATTTTTAAAGTTGCAAATTTTTTAAACACAAAGTTTTTATTGGAATATGATTCAATACGTTTTTTCAGTTCTTCTAAATTTTTAATGAAAATGTCTAATTTCTTGAACATATTGTAAGATCATTACTTCATGAACTATATTAAGAACCTGCTTGGAGTTGCTCTATCTTTAAATGATCTTATACAACTAAGAAATATTTGTTCAAATGTTAAATAAATGTAGTGCTTCAAGAGGGTGGGGGTGAAATGTAATATTAAAAGCAACTTGAAAATTAAAGTTGTTTAACAAGTTTAGTGAGTGGGTTGTAAGTGAAAACTTTATCATGTAATATTAAACAATACGCTGAAGTATCTTTTTCTAAATCTTTGTTTAGTTCAAATTCTACTCTCATTACTACAGGTCCAGCTTGTAAAGATTCCTTTTGATGTGAGCAATTTATATAAGCAATAGGAGCTTTTGATTTAAAATCGCTTGGGTCAAATAAAGGTTCTTCGGTTTTTGCATAGTAAGAAGATCGAAATTGGGAATACATTTCATATAATATAGCATATTTATTATTACTTATGTCCAGGAGAAGATCATTATAGGGGTATCTTTCAGAATTCAAAAAAACTTTAATATTTCTCAAGTTTATATCATTAAATTCACTCATATTTGATATTTTCGAATCTCTCTTCTCCTGTTGGAACGCAACTATAACATGACGAGGAGTTTCAACTCTAGTAGATGTCTTAACAGGCCAATTGTGTCTGGATGTTTTCAACAGTTCCGGATATTCAACTAATTCCCAACTTCTAAATGCAATAACTAAATCTGTTCCCTTATCAATAATTTTTGTTAATGATAATTCTTGAGGGATTGCTACTGAAATATGTGGTATATTCCAAGTTAGTTTGTGAAGAGTAATTTTTGGTATTTCACTTGGATCGGTAGTTATAATAGCATTATTGTCAGTGTTATCTCGCACAATTATTAGCTCCTGTTTTGCGTTTAATATAACTTTCCTATAGTCTTCAAAGAAACCCATTAACATTTTAAGAGGAATGCAAACATTAAATGAACCAGTTTTTTCATCAACTAATGTATTTGCTATCTTTGGTGACCATCCTGCATTTTTTAATTTGTCAGATTCATTTGTATTATATGAGAGGTAACCTTTTAGAGTGGATGTTAAACCAACATCCCTTATAGAATCTATCGTAACCCCATTCAACTGATATCTCATTTCTCTAAAGAGAAATGCTATCCCATTGTTTACAAGAGATAGTGTTTTAGAAACTGTTCCATCTGCTTTAGATAATTTTCCCTCTATGTAAAGAAAACTTTCGCAGGGAAGAGTATACTTTTCAATTTCATGAACGGGAATTAGTATTTCATCATTGTTGCTTAATTTTGTTGGCAAATATGGCTCATAAGAATGCAACTCTGAGTGAGTAATAGAATTGTCAATATAAAGTTTTTCGCTAACATTAAGTATACTCATTTCAAAAGTTTAAGTCCAAGTGATTTAAGAAATTGTTTGTTTGTACTTGTTAATCTATTAGCGTTGACTCGACTACTAAACTTAACTTTATTATGTTTAGCTTTATATGTTTTTTGAATTTGTTGAATATTGGCTGTTGATTGAATATCGTTTCTATTATAAAAAATAACCATTATAAATTTAGCATTTTTACATGTAATCTTAGTGAAACAGTTTCTTTTCGAAAATTAACAAAATCGAGATTCTGATCTAATATTTTAACAGTAATTTTGTCTATTGCTTTCACTATTACCGGAAAATAAATAATATTTTGAGGACTTTCAATTATTTTAAATCCTGGAGAAACGTTTGGGAAAAATTGATGTATCAGTTCAGATAGGAACCTTCAGCAATACTGCAATCTATACATAAGGAATTAACTTTTATAATTTCAGCTGGATTGTCTGATAATTTACTTTTTCCATCACCTTTAATAGTTTGGTTTTTAAATCCTAAAATTTTTCCAATAGTTCCATCTTTAAATGTAATATCAGCCGTAGATTTAATTTCAGATTGTAGAGTGTTATGATTAGCATATAAGTGAAAAGATATTCCTTTTTTATCAAAAATATTTTGTAGAAATTTATTTATATCGCCTATTTCATAACTACCAGCAGGTATTTCAACATAATCGTTTGAATTCCCGTAATACAGTTTGTTATTAGTTTCATCAATGTTGGGAATGGCATTAAAAGTTTCAAAATTTGTTAGTCCTATAACATAATCTGAGTCTTCATCTAAGTAAATTGGTGGATTAAATGATGCAAAAAGTTCACTACTTTGTGCAGAAAGAGCTATTGTAAATGACATGTCAGTTCCCACAACCTTTTTAAAATAAAGAATAGTTCATAATTACATGTTTATATAAAGAAATTGTAGACAAAGTTGCCCACAAATTGATGAATCATATGATTGATAGGAATCATGATTATAAAAGATGTCATTTTTGCTACCATCGCTAAAGAAGTATGATATTATTTCTGCAGGTGGTCTTAAACCTCCAAAACTATCAAAATAAATAATTTGTTTACCGTGCTTTACATAAGCTGTCCAATGAGTTCCTGGACCATATTGATCATCCAAATTAATAATAGCACATTCAACTTTATTTATAACTTTTGGTAGTTTATTACGCATAAATATTCCTCGAAAATTAGGGATTTTCAAAAGCCTCACATATTTTTTTAACTCAAAATTTGAAAGTGGTTTGCGAGGTAGCATATTTAACAGTTTTTTGTATAGGGTTTCAAATATAATCCACAACCTTGCTTATAAGGTCGCAAAAAGAGACCTTTACCAACTGACATTTGCTCTATAGCCTTATTATGTCTTTTTTGTTCTTCAAGTTTATTTTTTGCACTTTTAACCGCATTTATTGATGAAGCAATTCCTGCAGCTCCCCCACTTAGTGCTCCCAATGCAGAGAGTCCTGCAAATATTGGAATTAGCGGTAACAAACCACCGAATTTTGGAATTGGGATAATTCTTTTAGCAGGTTGTTTTACCTTTACGTTTCCTTTACTGATAGATGCTAGAGCATCTTCAGCCGCAATTCGTAAATTTTTGTATTTTCTTCCCAATATCCCCCTTTTCGCCCTTCGTAACGCTGACTGAAATGAGATAGTCCTGGTAGTTCTTTTTCGTTTTTTCAATTTTATTCCTTTGCCTTTTTTTATTCCTTTTCCTCTCTTTTGAATACCCATACCTAACTTAGACTTAGTTTTCATAATACCCGCTATTCCTAGTGCGGCTAATCGTTCGCCTAAAGAAGCGTCACTCGATTTAAATCTTTGAAAAGCTCTTTCCGCTAATAACTGATCTGCCCTGTTGCGATTCTTCAAGTCGGGAAATTTATAATAAGCAATATCGTGTTCTTTGCAAGCTTCGTCTAAAGGATTTTTACTCTTATCTCCTCGCTCAAGACGTTTAACAAGTTTTGTTCCTGGACCACAATATTTGTATGATGGAATGTGTAATTCAAAAGGTAGTTTATTAATAAGACTGTTTAGTGAACCACCTTTCAACACGAGCATTAAGCTTTTAATAGAGCTAGATGTAACATATCCCAATATATATATAATATGAAGTTTACAGTTCCTTTCTTCATTGAAACAGTTAGAGCTTGCTCAACACTGATCTAATGCAGATCGAAAAGCAACAGTTTTCTTTACCGATAAAAAATCATGATCTAGATATAATAAATTTTAGAAAGCATGGTGTCTTGTTTGGAGGTTCATGTAAAAGAGCAATAGTTGTAGGACCCTCTGGATGTGGGAAAACTAATGTAATTATTGCCCTATTAACTTCCGAAAATGGGTTAAGATTTGGAAATGTGTATATTTACTCAAAATCATTATATCAATCAAAATACGAGTTTTTAAGAAATCTATTAAACTCAATTAAAGAAATAGGATATTTTGAATCATCTCGTGAAGAAGATATATTACCACCGAATGAAATTAAACCTAATTCTATAATCATATTTGATGACATTGTTTGTTGTGATCAGAATATTATGAGAGATTACTTCTGTTTCGGTAGACATAAAAATACTGATTGTTTTTATTTAAGCCAAACATATTCAGCTGTTCCTAAACAATTAATTAGAGATAATACCAATTTGTTAATAATATTTAAACAAGATGGTACAAATTTAAAACATATTTATGATGATCATGTAAATACCGATATGTCTTATCAACAATTTAAAGACTTATGTGGTATTTGTTGGCGGTCAGATTATGATTTTGTAGTTATTGATAAAGATTGCAACATGAAATCTGGTCGTTATCGAAAGGGATTTGATAACTTTATTAAATTTTAGAAAATATATATAACCATCATTTCAATTAAGTTAATATTAGTTCATAATCTAAACTATATCGATAAACATGAACGAGAAAATTGCAAAAGAACTAGTGAAAGCTCGTAAAACCGTAAAGCGAAAATATCAAGCCCTAAAGTCAGATATAGCAGAATCAAAAATTCGCCAAGAAAAAGAGTTAAAGCCCATTACTCAACCTTTGCAGGAATTAATTAAAACTATAAAATCGGAACCATTAATAAAACGGGAAATATCTTCACCTTCGTTCTTTTCAACTCTTCAACATTCTAAATTTTCACCTATCAAACAACAACAACCAACAAGAAGACAGACAAACATATATAAAAAATATCTCCCCACTGAAATACCATCATTTTTGCAAGATGAAGAAATATATGAGAAGAATGATGATAGTGATAATGATGATGTTTTTTTACCCAGCCCTAGTCGCAGATTGAGTTCTACAATGACATCTCAAGCAAGAGGGCGTACTTCTAGTCCAAACGAGTCCACTATAATCGAACCAACTGACGAAGAAGTTAGACAAGACATCCTTGAATTAACTAGAACTCCTGCTTATGAGGAATATCTTGAGGCATTTCATCCGCTCGTAAGAACATTTGTTGATTTGGCAATTAAGGGTAGACGAGATGTGGATAACACTCACGGTCTAACTCATGACCCTGTAGCGGAAAAATGGAAAATTGGAGATAGTTTAATTGATTTTGAAAAAGAAAATTTGAAAGTTAAAAATTTAACCTACAAAGGAACTCCCGGATTGTATGAGCTCATTTTTTTCCAAGATCCAAAGGGTTATACATCAAAAGATCTTGAAAATTATATGGATATTTTAAAAAGAACAAACGCTTATAGAAGAAATTATGATGCTAATGAACAGATACAGGGAACTACCGATCCGAAATATCTAACAATAATTAAACCATATTTAATTGAAAAAAAAATACTGAAACAATCGAGCAAATCGACTACATCCAGCATTTCAAGCGTTTCAAGTCTAAGCAGATTAAGACCACCTCAAACACGTCAGAGAACAACAAAAACAAGATCTACAAAAGGAGGAACGTTGTTAAATTTATCAAATAAAAAAATTGATTATGTCTATTATGATGATGTAAACGAACTAGTGGAAAGATTAAAATTACTAGTTTCTTCGCAAATGGCAGGTCATACGGGCCACCAAAATGAGATTATATCAATATTGGAAGAACTTCGAGAAGCAAAAATAATTGTATAAAAGGTAATTAATTGCAAAGAAACAATTATTATGTTATAGTCCATGAAGGTAAAATGTCGATTGATAAATTCGGATCACACATACTTTTCAAAGATCAAAATAAATTATTAGAATATAGAAATGCTCCTTCTTCTTCTTCTTCTTCATCTTCTGAGATCTTAAATATTGTGGATATTAATAAAGTAAAATTGTATTATAACATTGTTTTACCTTTTATCGGAAAATGGGATTCCATTAATAATCAATATGAATTACTTCAAGATGGAAGAAATACATATGTTTTCCCATTCAAAGAGGGATATATAGAGAAAGTTGAATATCCAAAAGAAGATGTTGCTCTTCATATAAACGGTAAAGCAGTAAAATATGGAACGAAAACCAAAATTATATTAGGTGATATAATCAGTTTCCACAACGCTAAAAAATCGATAACATATTTGCCTTTGTTTTATGGAGAACTTGTAATAAAATGTCCAATTATAATAGAACAATAAACATTCTTAATTTACAACTATGACTGTTAACTTTAAAGAAGAAATTGTTAATGAACTTCATAAGCCAAGCAGAAAATATTACAAACGTCGGAGGGTTATAGTAAAAGGTTTAAATGATTTATGGCAAGCTGATTTAGTCGAAATGATACCTTATTGGAAATTGAATAGAGGATATCGTTACATGTTGGTAGTAATTAATGTATTCTCAAAATATGTTTGGATAGAACCAATTAAATCAAAATCAGGAAAAGAAGTTACTCAAGCTATGAGAAAAATTTTGGAAACTGTTGAAAATGTTCCAAAACACCTTCAAACTGATATGGGAAAAGAATTCTTTAACAAAGATTTTCAAAAGTTAATGACTGATTTTAGCATAAATCATTATAACACTTATTCTAATTTAAAAGCCAGTGTAGTGGAAAGAGTGAACAGAACTATAAAAAATTTAATGTGGAAAAAATTTAGTTTACGTGGAAAGTACAAATGGATTGATATTTTAGATGAAATAGTTCAGAAATATAATAACACAAAACATTCGACAATCAATAAAAAGCCAGTTGAAGTTAACAAAAATAATGAAAAAGACATTTTAAGATCATCTTTTACTCGTGCAAAAACAATCGATCCAAAGTTTCCAAAATTTAGGGTTGGTGATTATGTGCGGATAAGCAAGCAGCGAGAAGCATTTTCCAAGAGTTACACGCCGAATTGGTCAAATGAAATATTTAGCATAAAAAAAGTTAAAGTTACAAATCCTACTACATATTTGCTTCAAGATGAAAAGAACCAAGAAATTGCAGGAGGGTTTTATGGAGAAGAGTTGCAGAATGTTAAACATCCAGATGTCTATTTGGTAGAAAAAGTATTAAGAAAAAAAGGAAATAAAGTATATGTTAAATGGCTTGGATTGGATAAATCACACAATTCATGGATTCTTAAAAAAGATGTATTATAATTTAATGGTTGTACCTTAAACGTATTTTAATTAAAATTTTTATATATTTTTTTTATCAAATAAAACAAATGTTAGTATTGAAATATTTTATTAAAAATCAATTTAAATTTAAACATTAAACCTTTCATTAAAAATCTTGTTCCTATGTTCCTTACTCAGAAATATGTCCAAAACATTTTGACATTGCACAATTCTTCTATCAAATCGAAGTCTGTCTGCATAAAATTTCTGATATTCAGATATTCGCGCTTGCCTGTAAGCAAAGGACCACACCACCATCCAATATAGTTTATTTTTATCTTCACAAATATTGACCGATTTCTTCATAATATTTCTTCGTTGAAAGATTATTTTTTAATTTTTCTTCCAATTGTTCCGGATACAACAAAAGCATTTCCAGCATCACACATACATTTTCACTGTTGACATTCTGATTTGGATTTAGCACTTCATATATGTCGGATAGAATGTTTCTTGATTGTGTGCAAAGGCTAGTTTGAAACAATTTGAAATACTTCTCAAATTCTTGTTTGTTAATTATTTGAATTCTATAATCCACAATCTCAATGAGCGACCATAAGGTGTCAACAGAACTGCATGAAAGATAAACATAATTTCCATTCAATTTTTGAATTTTTAAGATGAGGCAATCATTATATTTATGAAAGCTTAAAGTAATGTTACCACACATCAACGATTGTGTATCTGAATTAGAAGAATAAAAATAATTAGCTATCACTCCCTGGTATTTCAACAGAGCTTTCCATTCATCTTCATTTAGACTCACATAAAATCCGTTTCTGCTTCCAATAAGAATTCTTGGTGAAAAATCACTTAAACTTATCCCAACAGCTATGAACTTGGATGAAGAATTATTTAAATAATACACTTTAGAATTTAGAAGTTTTTCACTAATTTTTATACATGAATCGTCTTTCTTAAACACATTATTAGTATTAGTGCTATACTCATTTACTTTACTGAAATTAGTATACATGTTTATTATTAAGTGTGATCTGGTAAACTGAACTGTTTCGAGATAGTCTTTGATGATATAATATGATCCCCACCAGTTATCATCCCCACTCTTTTATCAGAAATTTTAAGGTTGTTCGTTTTAATTGTATTCTTATTATTCTGTTTTGAATTTATAATACATAAGTCCTAACACTGTTATGAGAGAAAGTAAACCTACTGTTAATACTACATTAATAATATAAGATATATAACACTTGGAATTTTCTTGCTCGTTAAAAAGGGTGTTGTTTAAATATGTAAGATTTGTTGATTTTATAGGGTTTTCTCTATGTATCAATTCGGAACATTCATCATTTTTACGTTTGATGATCCAATTTGTGTCATAAATGGTATTGTTTACATAATAATATAAAATTTTGAAGAAATTGCTATTAATGTTCATCTGCTGCATTTTAAAGGAAAATGCTTGGCTGCTATTATTAATTTTTTCAATTCTCATATGATAACATGATTGCGGTAATTCATAATCCGATGTATTTTTGAAACAAACTAAACTATGTGTCACTTTATATGGAATATGCACATATAAAGTATTTCTTGTAATGTAATATAACAAAATATATGGGGTAAGAGACATGATTAAAACACCTTAAAATTTTAATTCTATATTCTAATAAACAAGAAGAGACAACTCTATTACAGTATCATCGACTGAATGATGACATTTACAATAATTCAAATTATAAATAGCAAAAAAAAGGGATAATGAAATTTAAAACATAACAATTACAATATTTTGGATGCCATGATGACATTCGCAACAGTCAAAATTATAAACGAGAAAAAGAAAATGTTTGTATTAAATTTTGTCATAACAACATCTTGGTCTTCACATTTCTTCATCTTACAAAGCCACAAACATTCAGCTAAGTCACACTTGTTGTGAAGTCTATGATGTTCTTCAATAGGACAATCATCAATCGTCCATTCAAAAATTTCAGCACCACAGTAAAAACATTTGCAAATATCAGCAATTAACAAATAATAAAAACCTGCACGAGCTAAAACTTCGGGCCTTAATTTACCCTTCCATTTATTAAATGTTGAAAGTCTTTTTTCATAACTTCTATATGAAATATTATCAATTTCTTTATCACAACTTTCTAAACACATGCTTTGGTAGTTAGGCTACCTTTAAGTAATACAAAGCTTTTTCCTATCTTAAATACAATCCAACAACCTTGAAAAATCGGTTTACAAGAGAGGGAACATTGTTTTATAATAATTCTTTATGCTCATCTGCCCATTGATAAAAAGGAATATCATGATGACCCCATGAAAGTGTATCAAAGCTGTCCGGAATTTTATATCTTTTGTCGTCTGAAGAAGTTAGAGCTAATTTATTCACCAATTCAGTAAACATATTATGTAAACGAGATCGAAAGGTATACATAGTGCAAAACGTTTTTGAATTATTTTCAACTACATCTTTGTAATGAATATATGTTAACTGATTTTTGATACTACTTTTTTTAACCCCTTTTGCTCTTTTAAGCAAACCACTTTCTGTTTTAATGCAATATGCTTTCGCTCCGGTTCCATAAAAACTTTCAATAGGTTCACCAGCATATTCATCTTTAAATTTTCCAACCACAGATTTAGTAATTGGCATATTATGACAATTGCCGATTTGATAATTTGAAGTATCAAATCTATCTATATTACCCTTTATGTCATCATAAACATTTTCGGTTTGAATTTCTAAAATGAAGGAGTCTGTATCAGTATACAAGAGTTTAACTTTTTCACCGTATGAAGGTTTAAGAAAATTGTAAAAGAAATCATACATTAAAGTTTTTGATATATCCAATATGGAAAATCCCACATAAATAGGTTTATTATATTCAACTAAAACTTTTTGCATTTGAACCGCAACTAAATTTTCTGAAAATATGGTTAAGTCTTTGAAGTAAGGTTTTGCAATAAGATTTTCTGCGCCATCTTTTCTACTGTTTTTTGCCCATTCAGTAACCAACCTAATATCAGTCCTTTTGTCAACATTTTCCATTGTTTTTCCATAAATGCTATTATTCGCTACTTTATATGTACTTTTTTCAAATTTGTTTTTAGATTCATTTCTTAACTTGGTGTTTAAATCAATATATTTTTTTAGCCATGGTGATTGATTAAACTTTAAAACTCTATATATTTTAACTATCTCTATGCCATTTTCAATGCATTGTTTCAATAAAGAATAATGAAGAACATATTTTTCCTTATTATTTAAATTTGGAATTAACTTTGACCATTTTGAATTAGGAGGTTTGTAATTTTCAGGACAGAATGGAAATTCATTATGTTGATCATGTAATATATTTGGATATTTTAAATCAACTTCAAATACATATCCTGATTCTGCAGTGTCAGAAATATTCATTATGTTTAAATTTTCAATTTCATCGTTTTTTAACCAAATGAAATTATTTGTTGGAAGATATTGTGACATTGCATAACCGTATAAGTTTGTTGCATCAAGATACAAAATATATTTGCTTGGTTCTGATGGATCATAATTTGAGAGAAATATATTATTTGCTTCAGATTTTCTACTTATACAGGTACTGACTCCTCCACGAACATTACTTTTAAAAAAATGTAACATATCAGGATCGGTTAACAATTCTAATTCTACCCCAGTGTAACGTAAACATGCATCAAAACTTAAACCGGGAAAAGTGTAATAATGAGCAGGATCTAATTTATAAGTGTTTATACATGTTTTTCTAAAATTTTCGAAAACATCTGCAAGGAGTAACACATCAGATTTTAAATAAATGTCAGAATATTCGCCAATCGAATTGCATTGAAACAAATTAAATACAATGTTGGCTCTCTCATACTCTCTTTCGGAAATATGTTCATCTGTTAGATCATTATAAAAGTTTTCCTTATCAGGCAAATTTACCTCATCTAGTTTCGAGTAGTTGTCGATATATTTATATGGAAAAACTCCTTTTTGACGAATATATTTAAATTGTTCTTTGTCATTAAAGTATTTTGATACTTCTTTACATTGAAGATCATCAAGCGTTTCAGATAGATTTGCCAAAGAATATGGTAAAAATTGAAATGAATCTATAAATCTAATATGAAAATATTTTTTTTTTAAGGTATTTGATTTTTTATCGAAATAGGAGCCAACTTCAATATGTTTTTCAAATGAAATATATTTTTCTTTATTTTGAGCTATTACAGATAATTGTTCATTATTTTGACATATATTCTTAATAAACAAATGGGAATCATAATTCCTCAAATTATGTAATATTACAGGAATAAAATTTGGTTGTTTGTAATTTAAATTACAGATGGAATGTGCAGGACCTCTATATTTTCCAGTGATATGACAATGATCAGCAACTTTATCATTATCAATATATTTGTCACAAATATGACACTCATTAGTGTAGTTCAAATGTATTTTATCTAATTCAGATAATTTATTCATTTTTTTATGAACTTTAAGATATTTGCTGTATAAATTACAAATATCTCTCTCTAAAAAATTTATAAAGATTTGGGCACTGTTAGGTCCTCTATATAGTTCAAATTTGGAAAAACTATCATCAAAGGAACATTTAATATAATAAGCAAATGAATATGGAAGGTGTTCACATTTTTTAATTGTGTATGATGCAGAATTATCTAATTCGACTTCCATGTCTGAATTATTATCATCATTATTTAATAGAGGCTTAAGAATACATTCGAAGTCAGCATATACAACGAAAGGAACTTCCATCTGTTTTTGAATGTTAATAAATTTAAGAATATTTCCGGGAGAATTATTTCCAAATTTATCGGCTTTGATTTCTGTTGATGGTAAATTAATTCTAACAAAATCACAATCAAAATTGTTGTGTCTAACTAAGTATTCTTTAGTGCCAAAATATTGTAAACAACCATCACAAAGATGTATTTTGCCATTATGATTAGAAACTTGCTTTGAAATTAATTTAGACAAATCGGAAATGTAAGAATAATGAAAATTTCCATCATCATCACTAATTAATAACAAGTTCACATGAACTACTTTCTTATTTTTTGTATAGTGGAGGGGACCAATTATTTGATATTCAAATTTAAAATCTTTTTCAAATTGTTCGAGGCCATACACATTAATTGAAATTTCATTTTGTGATTCAAATTTTGGAATGTCTTTTAAAGTAACTGGAAAGTTTATACCTGTTACGTTCAACAGTGTTGTGAAATGTGGGTATGATGTAACTTCACAGGCCAGTCCTGTAGGAGGATGAATTGCTGCAACAATGGACCACGCGAAGCAGCAGTTATCGTTGTTCCTAGGATTTATAACTGCATGCTTCATCCTTATTTCTTCAGGTAATGGAATGTGTGCTGACGCGCGAAGGGGATTATATTTGTTGATGTTCACTTCCAAATGCAGAACTTTCACTAGTATCCATCCTGAAAAGAATAAAAAATAAAATAAATACAATTTTAAAAATTAATATTTTTAAAATGATAATTTTTTTAAAATTGGCCATATTTTTAGAATATTTTCAACAAAAGAAAATAGTTTACCTGAATCACGTTCTGCTAGTTCATCAGATTTTCGGTCTATGGTTTGCAACATGTCTTCCAAGATCAATGAGAGTGTTGTGCTGCTACATATAATATGGAATGGTGTGTTAAACGATTTTACTTCATACTCCTCATTGGTCGGATTAAAATATAACCCAAACAATTTCAAATTTAATTTTAGCGTTATTAGCCTTTTTAATTCGGCTTCTATTACAGTTACAATTTTATTCAAAATTGTATTAAAAAAACTTTTAATGTTGACTTCAAATTGATCTGCCGAAATCCTGTACGATATTATTCGTTTTTGAAACGCAGATTTAATAATTTGGATTCCATCTTTACTTCTGATTATCGCATTGTCTTTGTGGCGGCTTGTTCTCAAATGACTTGCCCACATATTTCGCCTCACAGTTTTTTTACATTCCTTGCAGTATTTATCATCTGAAAAAAAAAACGAAGTAGAGGTTAGTTTAAACATTAAAACTTAGAACGAAGAAAATTACAGTTTACACATTTAA
>MU187524.1:48719-73288 GCA_016904865.1 Pissodes strobi | reverse complement strand
ACTGGCTTACCCATCGCAAGAAGAGCTGCCACCAGGAGAGTGAAAGGGAGATGTTTAAAGTGGACGCGTGAATTGAATTTTAACATCATGCGCGTATTCTATTACGTCAATAATTGCCAGGATAATCCACTTCCAGGATGGAGGAGCTCCTTCCACAGTGAATTTACGAACAAGCATCCAGAACTTCAGCTACAGAATGTCGTGGATATGAGGAATATCATCCTAAAGAGGAAGTATCTCACAGACCTTGACTTGCAAACTATCAAACGTGAAGTTGACCAAGAACTTCAACAGAACAAATATTTTCAGGAAGAGGACAAGGAAGACAGAATAGAACTGCCAACGATTTAGAGATAATGCGAGATATGGAGCTCGAGGAAACAAGGCCGACAAAAAGCATATACGACAAATTCCACAGCCTCCTAGCACCCTATAATGAAACGGACCCCCTGAATAGACAAATATTACCAGTCCTAAAGCACACTAATAAAACCACAGAAATACTTAATCAAATGAATAGTGTTCTTCAAAAACACCTAGAAATCAATCGCAGCCTGAACGAGGTTCATCTGGCTGCGCTTACGGCCACCGGACTCAATGACCAAAGAGAATACACCCAAAAATCGATAGACAGCATCGGCCAAATCCAGAGCCTGCCTGGAAAAAAGGCTGCCGCGGTCAATTTGTACGCGGTCAATATTAAACACTAAAGACCAAACATTAAACCAATGCCCAAAATTAAGTATTAATAAAAAGTCCTTCACTGCGTACAAGGCTTTCTCCAATAAGTATGATCTTAAAGCTCTGAAAAATGTGGTAAAAGATGTTATTGACTTCATTTCAAATGGCAGATAATTGTGATTTTTATAGAGCTTTTAACTAACTCTGAGCATGGGATTTGCAGATGCAGATGCTTCATATTCCTTAGTGGAGTGTTGTGACATGGCCTTTCTGGTATAGCAGATACGTGCTTCCGGATTAAGCAAACGGATTCAAATATGAATAAGGAAGGAATAGTTAATATTTTAAATCTTTTAAAAAATACTGGCAGTGAGTTTAACTGTTTGGTCCCAATGAGTATCGAATAGCTCTCTTTTGTAGTTTGAAAATACGCTCAAATTGAGTCGCACAATACGACCCCAGAATGGAAGGGCGTATCGGAGGTGCGACTTAAAAGGCGTAATAGACTGTTTTAACAGTTGACAAGTTAAGCTACCTGGAAACCGTTCGCTTCAAAATCCACAACAAATTCGTCCGAAGCCACGGCTACCGCCCTAGAAAAGTCCGAAAATTTCGGATTTTTATACAGTTTTGCCATTTAAAATCGTTTTTAAACGGTGTGAGACGATAACAAAGCATATTTTAAATTAAAGAACAATTAAAAGTATTATTCAGATTCCAGATGTTTAAAACAATATTGAGTCATGGCCCTCTTCTAAAATTTTCAAAATTTGGGTTTTGACTTTTCCAAAACAAACGATGCTGTCGCAAGATGTTGGCTTGTAGTGAATAAGCTGTGACATAAGCATTATGATGGAAAATTCAAATAATTTCTTAGACAATAAATAATCGAACTGCCGAAAAGTCAGTAGACAGCAGATGTTAGTAGACATTATCATAGTACCTCCATGAGATAAATTACTTCTATTAAATCAAGTTACTGTAGTATAATTTTTGACAAACACTGGCTCATCAACATTTAACCAATGTTCAGTTATGGCAATGATTTATGGAAAATTAAGCTCTTCCAATAAAAGAATCTGTTTGTGTCTTAAGGACTGAATATTAATAAGAAAAACACCAAGTTTGCCATCATCCAATTTTTAGGAGGGTGCTTGATCCTCTGATCGCGTCAATCTACCTACAAATTCCTCCCTCTAATCGGAGAGCCAGTAGAAAAATCATAAATTGCTGTGACTGTCCCTAACTTTCTGAAGGTGTTGATGCCTCTCCGATGAAAAGAAAGACCTGATGGCAGAGAGATTCGCTTCAACCTCCGCTGAACCAATACCATAGGCGTCGTGGAAGTGATAATAAATCTTGCGCAAGAAGTCACTAGGAAGTCCCTCTGAAGCTAGAGTAATCTGATGCTAGTGTTGGTGTGCCCTTCAGAACATACACTGGAGAGTTGGTCATGGAGATAGGCAAGGAATAGCCGAAGAGCCTTTAATATGGAGGGGTCCCTCAGTCTAGCCAGCAAATAACGACCATTAGCCGCATCAGAATCTCGTGACAGTCGCACTAGAGGTGGAGTCATCGGGCCATATCCAGCCCACCAGCCCTCTTCGCACTTTTCTCCACAACAATTTCCAAATTCTCCAGCCCAAGATACTTAAGGTGAGAACGCATTAGGCGGTCGCGGTCCCGCATCGCGTTCCGTTCTGGGCTGGTCTCTCGAGATCCATGGAAAATATAGGAGAAGAACGCGATGCGAGCGAGAAGGTCTAGTGCGAATGCATAAATTATAAAATATGGGAAGGAACTTCACCGCGTGCGGTCGAAACTAGCATAGACCGCGATGCGACGGAACCGCGACAGCCTAATGCGTTCTCTCCTTTACAGGCAGCATCTCTGTCATAGTCAACCCCAACAGACCTAACCACACACATGCTGAGTCAGAGCGTGGTGGTAGGCGTCGGCAGTCGAAAATGCTTGGTACAAAATGTTGATAGCCAGTGGTCGAAGTACTTTATACAGACGGCGATACCTTTAAGGGTTTTAAAGGTGAATTAGCAGTGACTACTTCAGTACCCGGTGGCCACACGCTTAAGTCCTTAAGCTGCTTTAGGCGATTTTTTTTCTGCACACCAACCTTGAAATCGGAGTGTTAACAGTCCTTATTCTTCAGCATTGGAAAATATCGGATAAAGTCAGTAGTTCCAAGTTTTTCTTTGACATAGTGTGCAAACTGGTTTGCTGTATAAGCAGGTGCGATTTTGGACACTACCACATAATGCCAGTCTTCTTTATGAGTAATGTTTCTGGTTCATTACGAGTAGATTTATCTGATCGATAAAAGTAATATTCTATTATACAAATTACTATCTTCTGCGATTAAATTATTGGATTGGCTGTCATCTTCCGAGGTCTCACAAGTAAGTTAGCTTAAGGCTTTGTTTAAATAGCCCATGCTTGTCTTTAGTTTGGCAAATATCCTGGTATGTACTAAACTTGGAAACTTAGCTTCTTGCAGTAGGTTTTCTAATATACAAATATCATGTTCTCAGTCATATCTTCTAGATTATTTGAACTATGGTAAAAACCAGATTGACATCACATTTTTTTAAAATGCTCTGAGAAAACAGTACTATGTTTTCTGGAGCCTATGTAATAGGTCATAATTATATTTAAATAATATGATAGGATAGAACCGTAGATAGCAATAGCAAAATTTCACTAAATTATAAGTGTTTGCACTACTGTCTACTTGATCGTTATTTAGAAATACAAATACAGACTACAATGCTAAATGACCTATACTTAGCGAAACATCAGCTGCTTATCGATAATTTGAACGGCCTCTATATATTCTTGTATTCGTTAAACCCTGCAGCAATTAGTCGCTTTATTTACTCCACATTACCATGCAGATGACAATTAGATATCACTAATTGTTATGTAGAACAGTTGATGCCATCAAATTTTCGGATATTTCGATTTTAAATTAGTTTAGCAAACATCATTGCTGTTCTGTGTAAACCGAAAATTAATACAATAGGTCAAGGCGTTTTTCCATTTTGTGACTTGAATAAACTTAAACAAAAATTAGGGACATTAGCTGGTAACTTAGGCTGCTTGCTGCCTTTCTTCTATTATGTTGGTTCTATTTAGCTAAATGAGTGTTAAAAATGATGAAAAAGATACAAATCTAGGCAATATTATTATTATTATTATTATACTTAAATATAATTTGTTTGCAAAATGGGAAATCTAAAAAAGTGATTCATGTCCTTTGACCTCACGAGCGATGTTGTTTTACAATAGCCACAACTGCAAATATTTTAATGAAAAGTTGAAATTGACGTCCATCTAGATTTGCTTGGATAATTTTCTTTATCATTGGTACCATCTTAAGCTATTTAAGAGCTATTTGAATTAAAAATTACTTATTATCTATCCATGCCACCTCCTTGGTTTTGAATTTTCTTGAAGTAAGCTACCTAAGTTTGCATCAAAAATGACAAAAATATATATATTTTTTTATTTTAACCTTTGTTTTCACTATATTTTTTAACATAAAATATCAATTAATTTTCAGATTAACACTTGAAAATAGGAAAAATTACACGTATGATAAATAATCGCAACAAAAATCTTTTGCCATCGTTTTGCCAACATTAAAAATATTTTAATGTTTTAATAATAATCACAGTAATATAATAATAATAATAATAATAATAATAAAATGATTTATTGTCAAAAAATTTTACAATTCGTAGACAAAACTAGAGTTAGAGTACAAAACATACAAAACATATAAAAACACAAACAGAAACATGCAATGAAAAGGAAAAGAAAAACTTAACTATACAAAACTTTATAGAATTGTGCAAGTACATGGTTAAAAATTTTATAAAATATTTAACCATATAAACAACAAATCCTAAACACTAAACATGGAACATTAAAGTAAGATGCTCATAATTAAGTATTAATAAAAAAGTCGTTTACTGCATATAAGGCCCTCTCCAGTAAGTATGATCTCAAAGCTCTGCGAAATGTGGGAAAAGATGTTATTGACTTCATTTCAAATTAGTAATGCCGTCGAGACGAGAGATTCTCGTCTCTCGTCTCGTCTCGCCGAGACGAGAGAGGTATTTTCTCTCGAATGAAACCTCGAGACGAGACGAGAGAAGGATGCTCTCTCGTCGAGAATTTCTCGTTTTTCTCTCGATCTCTCGAGCAAAAAAATAACCATAATAAAAAAAAATTAAAGAAAAACAAAACATCTATGATTTTTTCATACATAAGTAATTTGGTGATACCTATTGTATTAAACTCGTAGTTAGCATACACATTTTCTACACTTATTTTCGGTTTCCCAATATCGAGTTAACTCTTACTCGCGAGTCACCCTCGATTTTTCTATAGAAAACCCGCGGGTTAAACCTAACTCGTTATTGAGAAACCGGCCCTTAGAGTTTTTTAAGGGTGAAAAAGGGTGGGCGTCATTTAAAAAAATACAAATGGGGTATTGTGATACCTTATTTGGAAGGTGTTATCGAATACATTATGATGGCAAAATATTTGATTCCTATATTATTTTTTATTACATTTTTGCATTTTTGACATGTTCTAGAATCAAAAGCGTTTAACATGGAAAAATAAAAAGAGGATTTGTAAATATTATGCGATAGCTCTTAAAAGTGTAAGATCTAAGATCTGATAGGGCAAGATCTAATAGGATAGGATAAAATAAGATAGGGAGTGTGCAAGATATATTTTTTTAAATTTTAAGCCATTCTGATTCTGTAGAATCTCAACAATGTAAGTGTTTAAAAAGTTGCCATTTTATTTGAGATAATAATAAAAATAAGATCAAAATATTCTGGAATCTTACTTACCTACTCGATAAGACCTTAAAAACAAAGTATCGCCTTCGCATTAAAAAAATGAAATTTTCATCAGTAAAAAAATCGTTTATGTAGTAATATTTCCTTTTTCCAAAATCTTAATTTTGCAAACATTTCCAACAACTTTTCTTTTACCTTTTTTATATTCTTTTTATTTAGATCTTATTGTAACCTGTATAAATTCTAATTTATGATCGCGCTAATAAAAATAGTATTCTATGCGCTTGTCCTAACAACCGTGAGGTGGAAAGTAGGTGGTTTTTAGAAATGAGAACAACAATAGAGATCTTGCCAATTTGCTGTAATATAAAAATTGCAATTAAATTTAACTTATAATATATTTTCACCAATCTAAATTTAAATTATTTTTTCTAAGAACCAGAAGGATGCTATTTATCATACAGTTCACAATATAAATCGAGGGTTACATTTCCATAAATAGGTGCTATTGAAAATGTCCAGCACACTTACTTACCTTTTCCTGATCGATCACGTCCGTCGATATCCACCAAAGGGCTAGTTAATGATAAGAATTTACATAAATACAATGGTTTATTACCATCATGTTTTTGCAAGTTACAAAATTATATGGAACATATATTTAAGTTGGTAAAAAGTTCTGTTGCACGTGGGGTTAATGTATTTTCTAGAAATGATATTTATTGCTTAAAAATACGTTGCATTGAATTAAAAGAATGTTTTTACAGCATTTAAAAAAGTAAAGTTACTATAAATTGTACACAATGAACACGTAGAAAGCTACAGCTTAAATATATCTTAAATTTTTTTATTGTAAAATTTAAAGTATAAAAATAAAATTAAAAAGAAGCAATTAAAAAAATCTATTACTTAAATAATCTTAAATACATTTTCTCTTCTTTTTAAAGCTCTATCGGCCAGAATAAGAATGTGTCAATAATCTGATTTTTCATGCCAATTTTCCAGGTAATACGACATGAAGCATAAAATGTTAAACAAAAAAGATTTCTAACATTAACCCTGTAGATAAAGAACGGACCTATGTTAATATATACTTTTAATTCATAAAATAACCTAAGGCATAACCCCCTTTAACCCCGTATATTTTGTTATGTTTTATGCTTTTTTAAATTGAATATTTAGTATTTACGAGAGGGTCGAGACGAGACAAGAGAATGGTTCTCTCGAGCGAGAGAAAGCATTCTCTCGCCGAGACGAGAGACATATTTTCTCTCGACTGACGAAACGAGACGAGAGAAGGCCTATTCTCGTCTCGTCTCATCTCGACGGCATCACTATTTCAAATGACAGATAAATGTGTATTTTTTTGCATTGCACATTATAGAGCTTTTAACTAACTCTGCGCGTGGGGTTGGCAGGTAAAGATCATGCTCCGCATTCCTAAGTGGTTAGTTGTGAGATGGCCTTTCTGGAATAGCAGACACGTGCTTGCGGATTAAGCAAACGAATTCAAATATTAATAAGGAAGGAAGAGTTAATATTTTAAATCTCTTAAAGAAATCCTGGCAGTGAGTTCTACTGTTTAGTCTCAGTGAGTATCGAACAGCTCTCTTTTGTAGTTTGAAAATACGCTCAAATTAAGTCGCACAACACGTACCCCAGAATGGAAGGGCGTATCAAAGGTGCGACTCAAAAAGGGCATAATAGACTGTCCTAGCAGTTGACAAGTTAAGTTCCCTGGAAACCGTTCTTAACGCAAAACAGGCGGATTTTTGATAAGGCATCGATGTGCAAGTCCCCTTTAAATAGTTGTCCACAGCAAATCCCAAGAGTCTCACAGATTCAACGACGTCAATAGTGGTGGTATTAAGTACAAAAGATTGCAACGTACTTTTATATGGCAAAACTTTATTCTTAGAAACGTTGAGGCACAGGAAATTAGAATCGCACCATGCTTTAATGGTGCTTAAGTCATTACATACAGTTCTGTGGGATCGCCGTAATATCCAGGTTGCCTCAAGTGAAACTAGTATCGCCCGCAAAGAGACCGACTTTACCGCTAATGTCAAGATAAGCAATGTCGTTGATAAATATCAGAAACAAAATAGGGCCTCATACTGAACCTGGGGTACTCCACCATCTATTGGCTTGCAAGAAGACATCGACGTATCAACCCTCAGAAGCTGACTTCTGTTGTTAAGATAAGACTTAAACTATTCGAGAGGCACTCCTCTGAATCCGTAGTACTGCAATTTGTCAATTAAGATATTATGATATACACAATCGAAAGATTTGTGAAGTGATGGTTGTTCAGGTTGAAGTATACATAATTAAAGAGGGAAAACATAGCCTCATTTGTGCATTTGTTATTTAAAAATCCAAATTGATGGGTAGTACCACAGATCTATATAGCTACGCAACAGATACCTCTTCCAATGCTTTTTACGCGGGGCCAAACATGTTCACCGGCTTTCGCGAGCGGGTGAACCAGTCGTCTAGAAACGGGTCAGTGTTGCCAAGTTATAACGTCGAACAATATTCCTGCTGACTTTTTGACCCGCTCAAATCATTGAGTTTTAGTATTAGTATTTATGTATCAAATTAACACAAACATATTTTTTTAGAAAAATACGATTTTTACATTTTTTATTAAGCATGATAGTTTATTAATAGTAAAACAAATGAAACGACAATTTAAATGAACAAATATTGATAAAAGAGTTTAAAGCAAAATTAAATGGTACTTTGACATGTCGATAACATTTCAAAAATTCCTTTGATCTTCGAAACAAAAACCTGCGTGATAATATTATTACTTAATACAAATAAGAGATATTACAGTATAAGTTAACAAAATTTGTAATGACCTTTTACACAGATATTTAAGGTGAGTTTTAGCCCATGTTGAAGCAAATGCCATTCACTGAATCTGATATTGAACTTTAATTTGACATAAAGAACATACGATTGCCAAGAAAATGAGTATTTCATGTGATATGAAAGGTAAACTACAGTTCGCGACTTTGCAACACGGCTCCGGCGCGGGGCAAAACACGTCTAAATAGGAAAATGATTAAGTTTATTGCATTATTGGCGAGCGAACTTTTAATACCGGAGTAGGCATCTGTTGCGTAGCTATATAGATCTGTGGTAGTACGTATTTTTTATTTAAAGAGAAAAGATCGAAGCCTTTTTTTAACCAATTTTTCAATGATCTTTGATAATGTCAGAAAGAGTGCAATTGGGCGATAGTTCGAAGCTTGACATTTATCTCTTCCTTTATGCAAAGTATAAACTATTGCCGCCTGTCTTACAGTTTGGAAAAACCCCATTTTGGAATGACTTGTTAAGTAAAGTAGTAAGATGGTTTAATGTGTATTCTGGCAGTTTGAGGACATTTTCAGAGTAAGGCCATCTGTCCTAGATGAGGATTTGTTTTTAATGTCTTTAGCTCAGCAAATGATGAGGCGTAAAGAAAAAACTGTGTAAATTCACATTAGCATTAGAGAGATATGAAAGTGGATCATGAGAAAGAGATATGATGTTAATTAAATCTTTAGCCACATTTACAAAGTTATTGTTTAGGTTCTCAGATGAATTAGCGATTGTGCTAGACGAAGAAGTCTTATTCCTTAAGTCATTCACGATAGACCATGATTCTTTAGCAAGGTTACCGGATTTAGCCAGCCTCCCATTATATTAAATGTCCTTGGCAGCTTTTATAGTCTTATGCTAGACTTTTCTGTAAAGTTTCAAGTAATCATGGAAGAAGGTGCTGTCCGGGTATTTTTTTAGGTGAGATAATGAACTCATGTTCTTTGCAGATGTGCGTAAGCCTTTAGTTGACCAGGGTTTATGTTGTTTAATTTTGATAGGCCTATGCGGAAAGCATTTGAATGTCAGAGTAGATAAAGTTTTTATAAATGTTGAAAATTCGGTATCGACATCATCAGAGATGACAACCCATTCAGTTGTTAGACATAGGTGCTTGGAATTTAGAAAATTTTTGTCCATAAAATACGGCATAATTTGCGTTAAGCAATTTTGCATCCGAAAGATCTGTTAATACTGCGTCATGATCAGATAAACTCGAGTTAAAGACAGCACAGTCAACGAATTCTGGATCAAAAGATGAGACGACATAGCCTATAGTACCTGAACTAGTTTTAGTTTTTCTAGTTGGTGAGTTAATATGCATGATTATACCAAAAGAGTCGAGAATGGATCGAAGAGGTTCTTGAGCAGCACACATACTGGAAAAGTCAACATTAAGGTCGCCACAGAAAAATAGTTTGCTTTTTAGAGGCAGGGACTCAAGCAAGCTCAGTAATCTTTGACTGAATATATGCATGTCAGCGTCACTGCCGAAAAGTCGTTGTTAGTAGACATTATCATAGTACCTCTATGAGATAAATTACTTCTATTAAATCTAGTTACTGCAGTATAATTTTTGACAAACACAGGCTCATCAACATTTAACCAATGTCAATGATTTCTGGAAAATTAAGCTCTTCTAATAAAAGAAATAATTCATCTGTTTTGTGTCTTGAGGACTGGAATATTAATAAGAAAAACACTAAGCTTGCCATCATCCAATTTTTCAGAGGGTGCTTGAAAATCTGTTCGCGTCAATGTACCTACAAATTCCTCCCTCTAATCGGAGAGCCAGTAGTAAAACAGTTCCTGTCACTTTCCCTAACCTTCTGAAGCGGTTGAAGTCTCTCCGAGGAAAAGAAAGACCTGAAGGCAGAGAGATCCGTTTCAACCTCAGCCGAACCAATACCGTATGCGTCGTGGAAACGATAATACAACTTATATAAGGAGTCCACGTCACTAGGAAGTCGTTCCGAAGTAGAGCTAATTTAATGCTAGTGTTGGTAAGCCCTTCAAAACACACACTGGAGGGTTGGTTATGGAGGTAGGCAAGGAAAAGCCGAATAGCCTTCAATATGGAGGGGTCCCTTATGGCAACTTTTCCTGAGTCCTTTTGGAAAACCTACCTATAGATGCGAACGGCAGCAAGTAATGTAGTGGAGAGCTAGGTTCGTGGATCCTCGGTACACTTTATTAAAAATATTTGGGCACCACTTAGTTAACTTTGACTCAACTAAGAAAAATCCATAAAGTTGTTAAATGCTGAAAAGTAATTCTTGGAGGAGCTTTTCAATAAATCATAATATTTCCCCAAAATAAATACTTTATTCTTTCCCTACTAATGAGGAGTTACCTTGATATAAAACAACCATGATATAGTACAATTACAATCACATGTGTAAACAATAAAGCAATAGAAATGAAACTTACATAATATCGACTATTATTAACAACGGTGTCAAATATAAACTGTTAGGCAAATATTCCGCATACCCAATAATAGGTTACTAGAATGGTGGTAAATAGCGCAGGGTTTAAAATTCATGAATTTTATTCTGCCGCAATAATATAAAATCAAATATGTGTGTAATCATTCAATCTATAGATAATTTAAATTTGCCGAAACAGCCTTACAAATAAAAATAAATGGTATGACTTACAACTTATGAAGTAGGTATTCTCAATCTTACAATATTCTTCAACTAAATACCAGTATAAGTATATGTATGGTCCATGCAACTCTAAACCACTTCAAATCAGAAACTGACTTCTCCAAACTTAGTACTCCACATCCAGCCAATGAAAATAACAAGGGCATAACATGCAAATGATGGTTTAATAAATCTAAGACACGCAAGTAAACCAAAAAAACACGCTGGATAGGATATCGCAGTTAGGCAAAGCGATATACGTGTGCCAGAGCGGTACCCGTGGAGAGAACCCTAAAAGCAATTGTTTGTCTAAGCAAAAAGTAAATATCTTACACTGAAATGATTACTCATAACCTAACTAGTTTTTCATCTTACCTATAGAACTATCTATAGGGCATATAGCCTGGTAACAGCCAGTAGAACAAAACCAACAGTGTCCATTCTAGAGATTTCTCCAAAAACAATAATCGACGATTCCAATGATCAGCAACATGGGAGCAACAACAATACACAAATTCTTCTAGAATAATTGGAAAATACAATTAATTCCACTGAAAAACTGCATGAAAAAATTTGTGACTTACCACGTGGAGGTCGGATTCCAATAACTCAACAAAAACTAATATAGGTAACCTCCATGGCCCTGGTTCGAGTCAAAAACTTAAACGTAGCAAAAATATCATAAAATAACGACCCCAATTATTAGAACCAGTCCATGAGGATTTACACCTCGGCCTCGAAGAAGCCACAACGGGATCTCGACCCGTCAGCTAGACGACACGGCGCCAAAAGAAAGAAACTGGAACCAATTTCGCACTTTGAACCCTAAACATTGCTGCCAACCTAAGTTAGTTGAAATAGCGAGTCCGAGCGCATCCACGTCACTGCTCTAGACCATATTCGCCAAGCATTAAGTAAATACACCTTAAAGATAATCGTTATTTAAGAATGTCGATTCTTGAACATGTCTAATTTTAACTGTCAAAAACATATGGTGTGCGTGTCACTGATAGACCGATTGGAGGTGAATGACACTTTGACACAAGAAATGAAAACACGAATTCTCATCGAAAGACAAATAAAACAAAAGGAAACAATAAACCTAAACACAATTAGATATACGAATTATAAGCTACATCAGACGACTTATATGATCTCCAAATCCTTTGAGGTATGTACTGCTAGAAATTTATCCAAAATAATACATACTCTAGGTTACATCTGTATCGAACAAATTGTTAAGTTTTTATTAACTTTTAGATCAAAGAAAAGCTTGTGAGCATTGTCCCGAGTAATAAAGAGAGCTCAAGTATTTAAATCCATCGCCTGACAAATTGATGAACAATCAGAACCTAGAAAGGAAGTCTCCGAGGCCTAGTCGAGTACCTTCGACTCTGCAAGGGACAAAAATCAGCCTTGTTATTGCAGTCATCTCATGCATGTGTAGTACATCATAAATGTAAATATAGAAAGTAAATTCAATACCTTTCAAGACAAAATAAGGTAATGTACACCATACCTATATTCTATATTGGAATAATCCAAACTAAATTGTGTTTGTAAATAAAAATAAATATAAATCAAGAAAAACAGTAGCATTTGTTCATGCCAAAATTTGAAAACGCTACACTACCCCCTTCCTAAAAAAAATAGACTAGCTCAAATGGTAGGCTATTTACTAAAATAATACCCAGGGGTTGTTTAATTCAAAACAAAATTATCATTACCGAGATCTATATCCTATGTAGATGCATTCTGAATTATTTTTGACTCTTGATAACTTCGTGTATCACCCGCCTTGAAGGGAACAAAATAGGGTAAAGTCAAAATAACAAAATCGAGAAAGGTCATAATCAGTTAGGTCACAAATAGGTAAGGTCTATTCAAAAATAATCAGTAGCCAAGGCACTACACGGTAATGTAATCAAGACAAAATTGCTAAATCATTAACAATATCCTGAACGTCAGAAGACTAAAGTCACTTAGAACTATAACATCTCCAATAAACAACATAATAACACTATACATGTCAATATTCAGCTTACAAATCTCCAGTAATCAGATTAAATGCCATATCATAAGTCAGATTTGTTTCAAATGCATTGGCGTAAATATAATCCGATCACTGTAAGCGAACCCAAACATCATAATCAAAATTGATATCACCTTAGCAAGGTATATCGAAAAGAATTCTATCTCTCAAACTTGTATGTGCGTGTGCGCATCACTCAGCATACTGAAATACTATAACTGCATAGTATCAATAATAGGCATTAGGCAAAAATCAAAACAATGAAATATTTTCCCAAAAAGCACCTTTTTTGCCTAATCAAATCCAATATAATGGAACTCAAAACATAACAGGTATGTCCCTGAAACTAACAATGTTCTCAACAGAACAACAGCCATGAAAGGCACTCAAAAAATAGCAAAAAATTTGTTAATTTCAGTCATCCTGACACGGTAGTATGCAAGAGTACTAGTAGTACTTCCAGTAGCTAAATACTATAAACGATAATTGGAAGCCTACTCTAAACTGAAACAAAAACAATAGTACTCTTGCTTTTGTATTTACTATGAAAATGTATGTATTTACTTCAAAAAAACATAACACTTCACCAAAATAAATTAAGCAAAGCTTTCAAAAGAAATCAATGCATCGAGACCTGAAAGCAGTTCTACAACTTTCTTTACCAAAGATGTCTCGATAAAACTATACTTAATCCGAAGTGTCCGAACTAGTACTTAAGGAATCAGCCTCGACACCAATATAAACTTTAAGTTCCTTAATATGCCATTTCCCAGCTTTAGTACCATTAATATTTTTTAGTTCATACACTAATTTCGAGACTTTTTTATGTACTCTACAAAGAATATATTTTGGAGCTAACTTAGCACTAAATTGATTTGGTGCACTAGATAAAACATGATTTCTTCGCCAAACATAATCACCAACATTGAAAGAAAAATCTCGTTTGCGAAGATTATAGGCCTGAGAATTCCTCTGGTATGCTGAATGCAGTCGTTTCCTAACATCAACAAAAATATCCTTAAGACCCTGCAGATTTGCAGCATACGAATCCCTATCACCAGGAGTTATCTCTATATCCTGATTATTATGCTTATCAGCCTCCGAATAAAATTTGCCTGTTAAGGGTGGGTGTCTACCAAAAGCTAAAAAGGCTGGGGTAAAATGTGTGACTTCATGTTTAGAAGTATTAATAGCTTGCTGAATTTTTGATATTTCCTTGTCCCACTCATTGTGTTCATTAACATAACTCCTAATTGCAGTTCCTACTGTCCTATTATTTCGTTCAACAAAATTACATTGCGCTGAATAGAGTGCATTATACCTAATAGAAACTTCATATTTTTGACATAGATTCTTAAAGCTTTTACAAATAAATTGAGAACCATTGTCACATATAAGCACTTGTGGACATCCAAAAACCAAAAATATCTGATTTTCTAAAATATTCTCTATATGTGGAGACTTGGAACTACGCAAAGGATATAGGAACGTGTATTTGGAAAACCAATCTCCAATAACTAATAGCCATTTATTACCCTTTCTCGACCTAGGAAAAGGACCCATTAAGTCAACTGCAATACATTCGAAAGGAAGGTTTACATTTTTCTCTCTTCCCATGAGACCCATTCGAGCAGAATTTGAAGCCTTTTGTGCTCCACAACTTAAACAACATCTCACAAACTTCAAAACATCACGCCTCATCTTAGGCCAATAATAAAATTCTTGAACACGGTTCAAAGTCTTGTAGAAACCGAAATGACCTGAGGTGGGTAGAGAATGACAATGCTCAACTACTTCAGAGGTCTGAGGAGATGGAACTAAAACTTTCCATTCGGGAAGATTAACATTCATAGGAAGATTGTTAGGCACAAATTTAAAAACAAAATCATCTTCCACCTTCCATTGTGGATATTTTTCTGGATTCTTCAAAATTTTTTCTCTAAGACCATTATACCAAGGATCAATGCGGTCGATATCAACATTAAAAGGATTTAATACAGAAATGTTTGGCACAGTCTCATCTGGATCAGCAGAATGAGTACGAGAAAGAGCATCTGGAATTACATTATCTACACCTTTTCTATGCACAAGTTCAAAATTATGTTGTCGAAGACGAACACCCCACCTAGCTAATTTTCCAGTTGGATTCTTAAGATTATTAAGCCAAAGAAGAGAATAGCAATCTGTTATAACTTTGAACTTAGGAGCACCTTCGATCCACATCCTAAATCGTTCAATACAAAATATTACACCAAGACATTCTCTCTCAACAACTGAGTAATTTCTCTCTGTTCTAGACAACGACCTGCTAGCATATGCGATAACATGTTCTTTTCCATCAATTTCCTGAGTAAGACAACCTCCTAAACCGGTATTACTAGCATCAGACTGTATAATGAAAGGTTTCGAAAAATCTGGCTGTGATAAAATTGGGGCAGAAACTAATAATTGCTTTATTGTGACAAAGGAAGACTCGGCAGCATCTGTCCATGCTATTAGCTGGGATTTTCTACGTCCTTTCAACAAATCATTAATTGGAGACACTAAACTAGAAAAATCCTTGATAAATCGCCTGTACCAAGAACATAAACCTATGAATCTTTTGACTTCGGTAGCTGTTTTCGGACGAGGATAATTCACCATTGCAGATACCTTTTCAGGATCTGTACGCAAACTATTTGCACCGACGATATAACCAAGAGATTTTAAAGAAGTCTTAAAGAATTCACACTTTCCCATATTGACGGTAAGATTCGCTTCTTTCAGTTTATCCCTAACTTCGGATAAAAGCTTGACATGATGATCAAAATCAGGACTACAGACCAAAATATCATCTAAATAAGTAAAGATGAACGGTTCATACCGTGGACCAAAAATAGCGTCAACTAAACGTTGCTGTGTTTGTGCTGCATTGCATAAACCAAAAGGTACGACACAGAATCTAAATGAACCACGTCCTACGATGCTAAATGTAGTTTTGTCTTTTGAGCTTTCATCCAATGGAATCTGCCAAAATGCTTTGCGTAAATCTATAGATGAAATATATTTTGCATTACGTAAGGAACTTAGAATTCTGTCTATATTCGGTAAGCAGTAACTATCGAACCTTGTTACACTATTTAGAGCGCGACCATCATATACTAGTCTGTATTCCCCGCTTGATTTCTTTACTAAAAAAACTGGTGAGGACCAAGGACTTTGGGAAGGTTCTATAACACCTAGCTGTAACATTTCATCCACCTCCCTATTCAAAATCTGAGACATATATGGAGACAAAGGGAAAGGTTTCTTGTGAAATTGTTTAGCATCACCTGTATCTATAGTTAAAGTTAATTTATTCGTCCTACCAAGGCGGTTCTTACTGTCAATTTTATCAAACGAAGCAATAGTCCTTTCAGCCTGAATCTTTTCGAAACTCGAGAGATTATCCAGAGAGCATAAGGGGTTAAAAATAAAATCCGAAAAACTATCAACAGTTTTAATTCCAGAATGAATTAATCTACTTTGAACTTGCCATGAACTATCCTTAAAATTTACAGAAATCCTAAATTGTTTAGCAAAGTCACATCCAAAAATAAAATTTTGCGGAAGAGAAGGAACTACTAAAGCGGTAATAACCTGACAAATATCACCAATTACTATGGGTAGGTCAACTAAGCCTTCAACAGCCTTCTCGGTTCCATCCGCAGTACTAATATTCTTTAAAGAAGCCGGATACACCTTTAAGTCGAAACGTCTCAAAATATCTAATCCTTTATTACCTACCACGGAAGCTGTAGCTCCTGAATCAAACAAAACAATAATCTCCTGATCAAATAACTTAACCGAAACATAAGGACGATTATCAAAAGGCTTTTTAACTAAAAGTGGAGACAACTCTTTTTTCGAATTTTTTCTATAAAAAGCAGAAATGAATTTGAGCCAATTTTCCCATTCAAGTTTATTAAAATAAGAATTATTTGAATGTGAGGACTTATTTCTGGGTTTAGTGCAACGGCCTCGCCTATGCACACCCCTTACTCGTTTTTTGAACATTTTGGGCAAGCATCTACTCTAACATTTTTCAAACCACATTTAAAACAAAATACTTTACGCTTTAACATACAGTTGTTATATAAATGATTAGGTAAACCGCAATTCCAACAAACAACTTTACTTTGCACTGTAACGTCCATGTTACCTTCAGAAGAGGAATCCTTATTATCTTTATTATGATTCTTTAAATTATCACTATTATGATTAAATTTCTGTTCAAGTCCCTTATTCTTAAAACTAGATTTATTTCTATTTGAATTCTTGTTAGAATATTTAGTTTTATTCTTATCAAATTTACTAAATGTATGCTTAGACTGAACGTCATCATGTTCATCACTATCCCTAAAGTTACCGGATTGATTTCCTGAGGACTGACTAGAATCCAAATGATTAATTTCATGAACAGGATTACTTTTATTTCTCAAATAGGAAGCTTCTTTCAATTTTCTACAAAGTTGAGATAATTCCTCTACCCTATTAACTTCAACCAAAGCTAACTGCGTTATATAATCAGGTAATAAGTTTCTTCTAATATGTTTAATTTTTGTTACTTCGGCAGGTGAATTTGATAAACGAGAAAATAAAATCTGAATATGAGCTATAAATACGGCTACCGTCTCATTACGCTTTTGTTTTCTATGCTTGATTTGATCCCAAAGATCATCTTCTATATCTGAATGAAAAAAATCTTTCTTTAAACGAACAACTAAAGTTTGCCAAGAATCTACTGAACTTTTAATGCTTTTAAACCAAATAAAGGCGTCACCTATAAAAAGTTCAGCTGCTGAATTAAATAAATCTTCATCTTTAACTTTCCGAGCTTGAGCTAATTCTGAGATACGTTCCAAAAAGTTATATAAATTTTTAGCATCGCCATTAAATTTAACTTGCCAATCCCCTATGGGCTGCATATTCCCTGAACAATTAACAATTGGAGCTGCAACATGAATTATAGGTTGTTGAAAATTAGAACTAGTTGAAGTAGATGGTTGATTTAAATCATTACTTATCTTATCAAATAAATCTGCTTCTAATGTGAGGCAGGTTGCAAGAGATTCTCTTTTATACTCATATGCTTCATCATTGTTATGCGGTACTGGTAACCTACGTATTCGATTAGATACATGAACCAAACGAGACTTCATTCGCAAAAACACTGAATCTTGTGAGGTACCCTCAAAGTCAGCAATTATATTAGAAATTGAGTTTAGAGACCTATCTATTTCAGCTTTTTCAAAATCAAAATCTAACAGTCCAACTAATGCTTCAGATATCTGTGATTTCTTTGATTCACGTTCTTTATATAATAAAGCATTCAATATTTTTCTCTTATCTGCTACTACACGTTGAGTTACTATCGCTCTAATTTTTGGTTCATAATCTAGCTCATAATCCAAAAGATGATTAATTCGAAAGACTTCCTCCATTATGATATTTTTTAAAAATAATAAGTGTTCAAAAACAGTTCAAAACTTTATCAAAAATCAAAATATAAATCAATATGTTGGCTCAAAATTCGTTACGCAAGAATAAGACACTGTAAATTAACAAACTTCAAAGTTTTGCAGGACCCTGTACACTGTAATACAACAAATTTCAAATTGGTATGCAAAAATCAGAGAATATAATAAAAATACACCTTAAGTTAACCAAAGCGTGTAAGTTCAATCTAAATATCTAAATATCTAAGTAGTCAATATTATGCAAGGGAAATTTATTGAGCCACCTCTCCAAATATAAAATAAAAATAAGATACAATTGAAATTAAAGTGTACTCGAGCCAGCACGTTGAGGCGTCACTTCTCTATGGCAACTTTTCCTGAGTCCTTTTGGAAAACCTACCTATAGATGCGAACGGCAGCCAGTAATGTAGTGGAGAGCTAGGTTCGTGGATCCTCGGTACACTTTACTAAAAATATTTGGGCACCACTTAGTTAACTTTGACTCAACTAAGAAAAATCCATAAAGTTGTTAAATGCTGAAAAGTAATTCTTGGAGGAGCTTTTCAATAAGGCATAATATTTCCCCAAAATAAATACTTTATTCTTTCCCTACTAATGAGGAGTTACCTTGATATAAAACAACCATGATATAGTACAATTACAATCACATGTGTAAACAATAAAGCAATAGAAATGAAACTTACATAATATCGACTATTATTAACAACGGTGTCAAATATAAACTGTTAGGCAAATATTCCGCATACCCAATAATAGGTTACTAGAATGGTGGTAAATAGCGCAGGGTTTAAAATTCATGAATTTTATTCTGCCGCAATAATATAAAATCAAATATGTGTGTAATCATTCAATCTATAGATAATTTAAATTTGCCGAGACAGCCTTACAAATAAAAATAAATGGTATGACTTACAACTTATGAAGTAGGTATTCTCAATCTTACAATATTCTTCAACTAAATACCAGTATAAGTATATGTATGGTCCATGCAACTCTAAACCACTTCAAATCAGAAACTGACTTCTCCAAACTTAGTACTCCACATCCAGCCAATGAAAACAACAAGGGCATAACATGCAAATGATGGTTTAATAAATCTAAGACACGCAAGTAAACCAAAAAAAACACGCTGGATAGGATATCGCAGTTAGGCAAAGCGATATACGTGTGCCAGAGCGGTACCCGTGGAGAGAACCCTAAAAGCAATTGTTTGTCTAAGCAAAAAGTAAATATCTTACACTGAAATGATTACTCATAACCTAACTAGTTTTTCATCTTACCTATAGAACTATCTATACGGCATATAGCCTGGTAACAGCCAGTAGAACAAAACCAACAGTGTCCATTCTAGAGATTTCTCCAAAAACAATAATCGACGATTCCAATGATCAGCAACATGGGAGCAACAACAATACACAAATTCTTCTAGAATAATTGGAAAATACAATTAATTCCACTGAAAAACTGCATGAAAAAATTTGTGACTTACCACGTGGAGGTCAGATTCCAATAACTCAACAAAAACTAATATAGGTAACCTCCATGGCCCTGGTTCGAGTCAAAAACTTAAACGTAGCAAAAATATCATAAAATAACGACCCCAATTATTAGAACCAGTCCATGAGGATTTACACCTCGGCCTCGAAGAAGCCACAACGGGATCTCGACCCGTCAGCTAGACGACACGGCGCCAAAAGAAAGAAACTGGAACCAATTTCGCACTTTGAACCCTAAACATTGCTGCCAACCTAAGTTAGTTGAAATAGCGAGTCCGAGCGCATCCACGTCACTGCTCTAGACCATATTCGCCAAGCATTAAGTAAATACACCTTAAAGGTAATCGTTATTTAAGAATGTCGATTCTTGAACATGTCTAATTTTAACTGTCAAAAACATATGGTGTGCGTGTCACTGATAGACCGATTGGAGGTGAATGACACTTTGACACAAGAAATGAAAACACGAATTCTCATCGAAAGACAAATAAAACAAAAGGAAACAATAAACCTAAACACAATTAGATATACGAATTATAAGCTACATCAGACGACTTATATGATCTCCAAATCCTTTGAGGTATGTACTGCTAGAAATTTATCCAAAATAATACACACTCTAGGTTACATCTGTATCGAACAAATTGTTAAGTTTTTATTAACTTTTAGATCAAAGAAAAGCTTGTGAGCATTGTCCCGAGTAATAAAGAGAGCTCAAGTATTTAAATCCATCGCCTGACAAATTGATGAACAATCAGAACCTAGAAAGGAAGCCTCCGAGGCCTAGTCGAGTACCTTCGACTCTGCAAGGGACAAAAATCAGCCTTGTTGTTGCAGTCATCTCATGCATGTGTAGTACATCATAAATGTAAATATAGAAAGTAAATTCAATACCTTTCAAGACAAAATAAGGTAATGTACACCATACCTATATTCTATATTGGAATAATCCAAACTAAATTGTGTTTGTAAATAAAAATAAATATAAGTCAAGCAAAACAGTAGCATTTGTTCATGCCAAAATTTGAAAACGCTACACCCTCAGTCTAGCCAGCAAATAACGGCCATTAGCCGCATCTTAATCTCGCGACAGCCGCACTATAGATGGAGTCATCGGGTCCATATACAGTCCACTATCCCTCTTCGCACTTTTCTCCACAACAACTTCCAAATTTTCCAGCGCAAGGGACTTACAGGCTGCCAAGGCTTTAGCGTTGGAAAACATCGGATAGAGTCAGTAGTTCCATGTTTTTCTACTACTGACTTTCGAAGTAGTTATGACTTTAGGAGAAGTAATAACTACTGTGCCTTAGTCAACTGAATGGTCTAGCTGAGTCGAAACCGATTTTTTTACTGTTGGTTGGTTACTCCTAATAATTAGCTTATCTTTGGTAGCCAACTTTTCTATCGTTAGTGCCATTTGATACGCACTTTTTCGTATATCGCTCACTTGGATAAATATCTCTTTCTTTGATGAGTCGTTAATCTGAACTTTAGCAGACTCATCATGATGGTCCATAAAAATAGATGACATATTGAATATATCTTGCTTCATTTTCTTGATCGAATGGAATGAAGATTCTTGTCTATTATCAGAGAATCTAGTATGGAGTGGTAAACCACACTAGACTGGCAAATCTCTGCCACCTTTGTCTACTAGTGACTTAAAATTTCAAACCTAAAAACTAGTGTTACTAGACAATTTGCCAAAAATTAAATAACTGTTAAATGCCGTGTAAAAAGAAAGTGTAAGCTGTAGTGAAGCAATGAATTGTTACTAAATGATCTTTTATATTTTAATGCAAATTGAGGTAATGCTAAGATGAACTGACGCATATCAGAAATATTTCAGTTCAGTGATAGTAATCATAATATATGATGGGTTTGTTAGAGGCATGTTCTTATAGATTTGGGACAATTTGATTTAGGATCCAGAATAGGATATTTTAGTTGAGGCTTTACATATAAACTGGACCTTGAATAGTCGGAAAAATATTGTCACGAGTAATTTAGGGGGTAGCGCGTTTATTTAAAGAATAACTTCTCAGAGAAAAGCCTCGTCGCGATTAGTACAATGACGGGGTCTCAATGCTTCCTTTAATCTACCACTGGATGTTCTACTCGTGAGGACACGCCTTGTTTAGCGTGCCGGGAGGTAACTGAGGTAGACCGGGATCGCGTTACGTGGGGTAAGAAGGGATGATAAAGTAAGCACGTTTAGTTTATAACAATAACAATGTATTAACGATAAAACCTTAACAACAATTATTGGTCAGAAAACATGAGATTCTATTATACCCGATTACTACGGTGCGCAGGTCTTTGTTTACTGTCTTATAATTTAGAGTTCTTCTTAAGGGTTGGGTTTTATTTAAGAGCACTAAGAGATTTCACTAAACTTTTTAACTGACTGTTTAGACACTTGTCTTTCTCAACACTCTGACAAACTTCTTGTCAAGACTTTACTATGGAGGTTGTGCAACCCCTGGCCCTAGCAGTCGTCAAGTGACTAACCGGTACCAGGTTGGGTAGGAAAGGAATGGAACCTAAAGCAGTCGTATGACTAACTCTAGAAGCGGATAGAACCCAGGAGGCAGTCGTCAAGTGACTAACCTTGGGAGCTGGAGGTGAGACTAAGTCTCCCGAACTGAGGGTTCGGTAGCGTATTTATATAAAACAAAGTGATGATCATTGCATGCGTAAGGTTCAAAGTCGCTACCGTTGATTGCTCGCGTTGTTTATAGTTTGCCTTTAATGTTTATATAACAATCTCCAAGTTCAAGTTCAAACTTGCGACAGGGTGATATTTGTTTAGTAGCTTATGCTTTTTAGTAGATTACACAATGCTTTTTAGTAGATTACAATATTATAGGCTTGCGCAAACACTTGCTCAAATGACAAATTCAGCTTTCACCTTTAATTACACTGAAGTGATGTTTCGTAAAATATTATCAAAAATAGATCACAAAATTATTTGTTGTGCTATATTAGAACCCAGTTATATCACAGATAACTTAAAACAGTTTGAAAATATACAGTCAGTATAAGTTATTAATTTTTAAATACATTAAATATATTTAAACGTTTTAGCAATAACTTCCTCAAAAAGCAGCTAATTATTTAAAAAGTGGCTGTTGTTCTACCTTTACCATCTAAATGGGCTGAGACACGTCGCGTTCGATAGAAAGATATTTAATTTTACAAAATGTTCAGGGTTCCAACTTAGTGAACATGACATTTTTCTTAAAAAGACTAAAATAGTCATGTGACATAGCGTTTTTCATAAAATCTAGTATCAAATTGTATTACCCTATTATTTATTTAATAGTTATAGTTGTGTAATTTTTCCGCCTATTACACCACAAACTTTTTAAACACACACAAAGAACAAATATCAACAATATACAATATATTTTGGTATCATAAAGAAGCATTTTCGATACGCAAAGTAGTATCGAAAAGAAGCCCTTTTCGACACTACTTTTGTTGACTGGTTGTTATGATATTAACAAAATTGTTCAATGTAAAGGCTCACTAGCAAAAATTTCGACACCGTTTTGAATGGGATTCCTACTAATACAGACGTCAAAAGTGACAAGATGGCCGTCCAACTTTTGATCGCGACTTGAATATATTCATGTTTTTCATTTAAAAAACGTGCAAATTAGAAAAAAAATAGTATAAAATACACGTTTTAAACGACATTTAGCGCACTCGCACGTTAGAAAACTCCCCGCAAGCGGGTCGTTTCCTAATTTCGTGCTCGTGCGATAAAATATGGTCTTTTAAAACTAGTATTTTAATATGCTATTTTTCTACAACACCTCATAATAATGAAAAATAAAATTTAATTTTTAAAATTTACTGATTCCTAATAATACAGACGTCAAAAGTGACAAGATGGCCGTCCAACTTCTGATCGCTACTTGAATATATTCATGTTTTTCATTAAAAAAACGTGCAAAATAGAAAAAAATTGTATAAAATACACGTTTTAAAAGACATTTAGCGCACTCGCACGTTAGGAAACTCCCCGCAAGCGGGTCGTTTCCTAATTTCGTGCTCATGCGATAAAATATAGTCTTTTAAAACTAGTATTTTAATATACTATTTTTCTACGACCAGTCATAATAATGAAAAATAAAATTTAATTTTAAAAATTTACTACGTAAATTGTCGATGACCTGTCAAAATTTTAAATCCGTCATAATCAATGAATTGACTGAATATCGCTGTGATGCTGAATTTTGATTAGTTATAACCCAGTTTAATAATGAAATGTCAGTATCGTATATTCGTAATAAGATTCATTATGATACTAGTAGTGAATGTCTAATAAATCAATTAAAGTATAGGAGCAGAAAAAACAAATTATTTAATAGCCGGACAATTAAAGCACTAAAGCAGGTACTAATAATCCACTGTCAAATATGTTACGGTGGTAGCACTAAGACACTGGTCTCTTTCAAATATTTTCTTTTCAGAAGACCGCGAATTGATCAAAT